>CANYBF010530226.1:0-29089 GCA_948192965.1 Dalechampia spathulata
TATACGCTACAATAATTACATTTTATTGATATGTGATTTTACGCTTCCCTGTTGAAATGATTTTTACCCTATTGATGTGAAATTTCCTGTACTTCACTATGATTATCATTTCATATTTGCACACATTCGTTTTAAACTAGAATGGATATTATGATTACGGAAATACGTGAAGTGTTTACGATGCTGTGAATGAAAAGCAGAGTTATTCCAGGTATTACAAAAAAATTGAGATGAGAATTTTGGAAATTTTATATATGGTTGAATATGCTTACACTGTGATCTGAATGGTACGCTACGTTAAATGAATAGGATTGACTCATGATTTTATGCTCTCACGTAATAATGATTTTTATGTTATTGTTGTGAACTCCTATATACTTTAATATTATTAATTGTTGCATTCATTTATTAGCGCCACTGAGTTTTACTCAACGTTTGTCAATTGATGAACGCAGGTCTGAGCACATCTGAGATGAGATGGGGTTAGCGGTGTTTGTCGGCAGTGTGGGGCACAACTTCTGCAGATATTGCGAACGTTGCCCGGGACTTACTTAGACAGACTCCAACGGGCATTGTATAAGATAATTATGCTCCTTTCATTTTTGGCAGTAATACTAAGTTGTGTTATGTTGACTACTACCCGTTGATGCCATTAGGGATAACTGTAGTCATGTATATATTTATTTTCCACTACGTGTTATATTTACCTCAGTGTTGTTTCTTATCTCCTCGAGATATGTTTGAGTATTATGATTGAAAAAAAATTTCAATTGGCATGTTTGGTATATTGTGGAATGATGGGTTATTTTGTGTTTGTTTTCCGTTGTAATGAAATTTTGGAACTCGAGAGTGGAGTTTCAGGGTTTCATTACGGGACATGTCGCTACATGAGGTATGACAGTTTATTAGAGGATGGAGGCAATTATGTAACTATCTTCATCTCCTATTTCTTATATTTTTATTATATGAAGAGAGGTTTTATCTCTTTTGTTCTTGATTTATAACATTTCTTATTTGATGTTGATTAATTTTGATCATAAAATTAGACTTTGAAAAAAACTTACTAGATTTTCCTACATCTTTCTTTTAAAATATTTTATTACTTTTTATTCATTTGGAATTATTTTTAGATCCATTTAGAATAGAGGTAATGTAGTAGAATCTATATTGTCACTATCTTTATAAAATTGGAGAGTTTAATCATGTTTTGATGGCTGTCATTTGATTAGATTTGCTATTTTATTTAACTCATATCAAATTATCCATACTCCAATTGATTACATTTATATCCCCAATTGATGATTATCTAAATGATGTTTAACACATTTTATTATTTATTTATGTTTATACTATTTTATTATGAACTGGTTTTAAACAATACGATTCAAAATAATAATTTCAATATAATCATTAATGATCAAAGTTAAATCTTTTGAAATTATAAGATTATGAAATCAATTCAAAATGATGACTAGACATGGAGACAAAGTTAAAGAAGTGTAAAATTAGTTACATTATTTACCACCAACTAATTTAGAATAAGTATGTCAATGCTTGGAAGTCAAGTTACTGATTATCAAGTATCAAGTGATTTTGTTGGAGTTAAAAATGAAAAGGAATGGGTAAATGCATGGGTAATAGTTTTTTAAAAGATAAGTGTATGTAGATAAAAGAATCTTATATGACAATTTTTCATAAATGGTGATAAGCAACTACTATAAAGGCATATCATTGAATGCGAATCTTCAATTAACCATTTAAACTCAAATCAATAAAGATCAATCATTATAATTAACCATTTGATTTTATTAATCTTTCTTTAGATTCACTTCATTCGACACTTTAATTATTTTTCAACAATAAAAAAGTAATATATTTTTTTCAATTTAATTACAAGTTCTAAACCTAGATGATCTAGTAATAAAAGATACGAGTAATGCAAAATATTTTTATAGTTATTTTATTACTTCACACAATTATTTTATTATAAAGTTAGATAGCATAAATAATTTTTAAATGGTTGAAATGTCTAAATTGTTGACACACTCAATAAGGAAAGGATTTGGTTTATAAAAAATTTTAAAATATGTATATTTAGAATATCTAATTTGATAAATGCATTATTTGTTTAAAATCTTTATAAAAATACTTTATTTAGATATAAGTTTAAGTTGTATACATTTTATCACGTCCAACTTAAACAGGTACTCATTTCTAATTTAGGCTCTTTAATATTAATTTAACTTCAAAGCTTTGTATTACATCCTTAATACTCAAACATAAAAATGAAAATCATAGCCTTCATGAATTTAATATCTACTATAAACAAAATTCATTGTTTATTGACAAACTATCACCACCATCTTCTAAATGATGAATTAAAAATTTATTTTGCACTTTCTTTTGACATATGATCATAAATACTATATTAACTTGATATAATATATATATATATATATATATATATATATATATATATATATATTATATACTATAAACTTTCAAAACCAATAAAAACACGTAAAATTCTTAATTATCTGAGAAATTAATCGGGTGAAGCCCTTTATGAATGGCCACAAATATTATTAAAGGGTCTTTAAACATATGTAAATATGAGCTTAGAATGAGTATAAATTCCCCAATTGTAAGCCCTATTTCATTCCTAATCCACGACTTCCCCTACCAAAATTCTAATAAAATAATGTAAGAACATCCATTGAAATTCATGCATTCAAGACCTAAGCCTTATTATTGCCTCCCTGCTTGAATAATATCTCCATGAAATCCTCACAAGTTAATAAGAACTAAAACACTAAGATAAGCTCCTTGCTCAAATAGAAAGTTGGTAAATCCTCCCCTTAAATACATTTCTTCCTGTTAATTGAATCGCTAAATTGGCATAGTTATTTATAAAATATACTTGTCCATTCATCTAAAGAGGGTCGATTTCTTCCATGGTAAGATCAAATATGATAACCTCCACCTTGTATAACTCAAACCAATAGTTTACCATTTTTCCATAAAACTTGAACCTTTGAAACTGCCTCTAAATGTCCCAAAAACCACCACTAAAGCAACCTTAATACAGTTTTCATCATCAAGTCTCTTAACAAATGAACCTTCATTTTGAATTTACTTCTATTTTTGTTCTTTTTCCTCATATTTGATTGCCTAGCTTCTCTAACTATGCTTGCTTTTTTTGAGAGGGATGCTAGAATGCATAAGATAAATAAATTTTGAATTATCGTATCTAAGATACATATTAATTCGTGATCAAATTAATCATTCATGAAATCTACATCAATAAAAATATTTTTTTAAAATATCAAAACCAACATTTATAAATTAAAATACATTAAAATTAGTGATAAATTATATTTAAAACATTATACAAATTTTATGCCCATCAAATAATATAATATTTTTTGTTTTAAAATTATTTTTATTTCTTAAAAAAATTAAGAAATAGAGTGGCGTAGTGTTAAGCACGTGATAGTAAATTAAGTTTCTAAAATCAATGAAAAGTATTTTATCATAATATTTATAAATAGCTTGAATATTAAATATATGTTAAGATAATCAACATTTATTTTTTGATAATAACTATTAATTATTAAATATATTTATGGATAACTTTAGTATATTTATAGATAATTGCTAAAATTTGTATATGATGTATATTAAAAGTATTTATAATTTTTATGACTTTTCAATTCACTCCCATTGCTTTCATCTTGAAACCAATCTCATAGAAAGAATCAACTTCCTTTAAAATTTTTAAAATATAATGATATCTTTTTTGTATGTCATATTTGTTAACAAATATGTTCTAATTGAACAAATATTTCTAATGGTTAAGAGAGAAACATGGGTAAATTATATTTTCTTACTAAAAAAGGTGCAAATGACTTGTACATCTTGCAGGAGAATTACTACAAAATCTCAATTAGAAGCAAATTGTATAAGAATTGCAATTGTAAGGCAAGATATTTTAATGCAAAGCCTAAAAAGGTGAATTTATATTCAAATGCCAAAGTTAGAAATGACATGAAAAATGAATAAAAGAAAATTCATTTTCATAGATCGAGGAATTGGAAATCTAAACCATTCTATGGTTATTATCATTATTATGGCAATATCATTTAAATTATAATTATTTTATTAGATTAAGTCATTTAGGATATATTCCAAATAACTCATGAAACTAATCCTTATGGAGCTAAATACATTTGAATACTAAAAGTGAGATGAAGTTGTTTTGTAGGTTTGTTTGAAGTTTACAAGACGAAATTGGATGGATATTTAAAGCACACGATCAAAGGAAGCCTTTTTGCATTGTTGGAATGAAAATTAAGGCAATACAACTTCATAAGGGGAGTTTTAGAGCTATATGATTGAGTGTCATTATGTGTTTTATGATTGATAAGAAATTATTTTGAAATTGGTTTTTGAGTATAATTTTTCAAACTCTTTCATGTGTGGTTGGTGTTAATGGAAATTGGATTTTGAGTATAGTTTTCAAAATCCTTTTGTATGGTTATTGTGTATATACATAAACACTTTAAGTTTAAATGTTTCACATACTTCAATAAAATTGATTTTTGACTTATTTTCTTTTTGATATAGCTAAAGGATGAGAAATATGATGAAATGACTTTTTAATGCATTTTGAAAAATGTATTTTTGTTGGTTTTGTTGGCTTTATTTAACTAAAATTAGGGTCTTTTGTTTTCCTCTTTTGCATTATGGGTAATATGGATTGAAGGGAAGTTCCTATTTGCATTATGGTTAATACATGAGAGTAGGTATTGCAAGTTTGAAATTAAATAGAGAAAGCTAATTTTAATTAAAAAAACCATTTAGGTTTATCAATATCAAAAGAAGAGATTGTTAGACCTTAGGAGTCTTTGATCTTAATTTTGATGTTAATAAACCATATTTATATTGTTAATCAATTGTTTTAATTATTATTTATTTCTAATTAGCTTTTATACATAATGTGATGGTATGATCGTATCATACATGTCACATGATATATATATTTACTATAGTATACAATATTAAAATTTAAACAAATTAAAGAGCAATAACATTAACAAAGTAAACAATAAATAAGATTTGGTTAAATTTTCTTAATTATTAAAATTTGATTTTTGAAATTTGTTATTTTGTTTTTTCATTAATATGAAAGATGTGCACAAATACATATATATTTTATATTTTAATAGATGTGTATTTATTATATGATATTCATGTATATATATCATATATAACATTTGAAAGAGGCATAATTATTTGGTATTTTTGCATTTTTTTTATGATTTGATGGAGGCGATAGATATATATAAAAGGACATTATTGATGTTTTTAAGAATGTTGACTTAAATAATTTTCATCAAAATAGAATATGAAATGCATTAATTTATTTATACAAATAATTATACAATAGAAATAGATATCTAATCATTTAGATGTAGTGATAAATCCAAAATGACTTCCAAAACAGCTTTAGTAACTTTGCTTTCGGGTGGTAATGCATGATGGAAACTTGATAGCATTTAAAATATTATAAATTATTTTTTTACTTATTTATATTTCGAAACTTTCTATAAATGGTAGCAGACTATGACATTTCCAGGCTCAAACACAAATGCTAGATTACCATTTGATTTAAATTTCTTCGTACCAACAACAGCTTTCCCCAAGATCAAGATCATGACAGGGTTTTCTGTCTTCTGGTTAAACAGAACATTGTCCTGATCAACCTAAACCACCTGAATTGGATATAACGCTGTACCTTTCAGCTGTGTAATTGTCATGCAAAGCACCGCTCAGTCGCGAATAATTTGAGTGACTCGCAACGTCATGACTCCTGACATTCTCTCACTTGAATTCCTTCATTCCTTCAAAAATCTCAACATCAGCAAACCCTGGCACATCAAACCATCTTCTTTTATCAAAATCCAGCAAAAGCAAGCTTACACTAAAATGCATAATGTTAAATCCAGCAACTGCAATTACCAATACCCAAGTCTTCAATTTCGTCAACTGTAGATGATCCTGCAGGCATACTGTTATCAGGATGGGGAACTAGAGCCATCCAATCTGCACTATCATAGTCTTCCAAACAAACATCATTTTGCAGGATCCAATCTTCCACAATACTCATATTATCAAATGAAATAGGGTCCACGGACACTTCGTTGTTGCCTTCATCAAGTCTGCATCAATTAGCATTTGGGGCATCTAATCATTCCGAAACCCAGCTATATGTATGTCAACAAGCCATTCTTAGCAACTTACATTTCTTTCAGACGCAAATTGTACTGCACAAAGATGATATCGCCGAGTCGTTTCCGCTCCAGGCAGTTTCCAGTGGTATGTACCTTATCAAAAGGGATATGATTGCGCCTACACCCAATTGCACTACAAGTTTGGGTGATGATGCGAAGAGCCAAACGTGCCAAATTCGGACAGCCTCCGCCATATGCAGACCACCATTCAGCTGCAATAGAGGCATGCTCAAAGAAATCAGCTAAATAAGTTTAATGCCACTTAGAAGTTTCGGAATGCAAAAGCTGCAAATATGAAATGGTCATTCTACATATCAAATTCCATTAATTGTTTGATGTTGTCTTGAATATGACAAACAGGACCACCATGGTAGCAGTTTTAGATGTGCGCAAGTTCCCTCAAGTATCCTGCTAACTGAACTTGACAATAGTCACCTATATCGATACAAATTTACCCCTGGCATGTTTAAAGTACACAACGAAGCTTCTAAAACCTGACGTAGAAACATATGAACCCACAAAATATCAAAGGCTACTCACCAGGAAGCATAGTTTCTCTTGATCTAATTGCCAACTTCCTCCCAAGATCTCCGGCTGCATTCTTGTAGAGGTTCAATTCCTTGACAATCTTGTCTTGAACTTCTATATCAGGAACCAACCTCTCAATGCAGTCAAACATTCTGGACAGAATCTCATTGTGCACATCTCCTTCAATGCTATAGAAGAATTTGGGGTTGAGGAAGAAACCTGCAACATGAAGAGGAGGATGCTGTCGTAGATGCCACCTGTGATCTATAATATTCCAGTACACCATGTAATCCTCTCTCTGAACAAGTTCTCTCTTAATTGTTTCTTTCGCTCGATATATTCCTGCAAAAATATAGCCCATTGCAGCTTTCCTTTTACCAATAGCTATTCCTAAAACGTGTAAAAGCGGACTTGTTAAACGGATTATCAAGATGCATGAAGACCAAAATGATCTATTGCTTATAATATCCAACACTGCTAATCCTCCAAACTGCTTGGAATACGGACAGTCCACCCACTCCTGTGAAGTAATCATCGTCTGCAAATTGAGTTTAAAATCAGCCATCCTTTGTAACATGGTAAAGTTAGTAGCTGAACGAGTTAATCCTTGTTGGACAATATCTTTGCCATGTGTAAACTTTCTCATTAGATTCAAAACTGCACTGTGATTGTAGATAAATCTTGTAACAGATTTAGCCTGTTCTATCACAGTATTTATCCGCTCAAGTTTCCCAAAATCCTCCAGTATCAAATCAATGGAATGAGCTGCACAAGGAGCCCAATACAGGGAGGGAAACGTTTCCATCAACCTTTTGCCAGCAACCATGTAATGGTCATCACCATTAGTAATCACCTGCAATACATTGCCAGCACCTACTTCTTCCACCACCTGTTTAAGAACCAAATATAAACCGTCTGGAGAATATATGATGTCCGATGCATCCAAAGATTTCAAAAACACAGTTCCTTGAGAACAATTCACCAAAAAATTTAGTAAGATTGTACCACGCTCTGAGTTCCATTCTTCAACCAAGATAGAACAACCGGTCCTAACCCATGTTGTCCTTGATTGGTCAATATTGTTTTTTATTTCCTCGACTAACTTCTTCAATATCGAACCACGAAGATCTTGATTTGAGGGTGCTATCACCCTTGACCCTCCATGAGAAAGCATATCAATCAACTGTTGAAAATAAATAGAATCCAAGGCATCGAAATTTGCTCCAATATCGTACAAGAACCGGCCCATTGTAGTCTGAATTGGATGGTCTATCTTTTTCAAACTTGCAACAGTCAAAGGTTCGCCAAGTTCAACAACTGCCGAAGGCGTTGTTTTACCTCTTCCCCTCTTCCTAGTGCTTAAATTTTCTCGAGTCAACATGTCTTCGTCATCTTCTTCTGGGAACAAACTCGAATCAAGTTCTACAGAAATGGGTACAACATTATCATCATCGTCAGCATCAATATGATCGGCCAAAATGTCAGTATCAACAAGAGCAGGAGGTGAATCAACATTACTCTCCTCCTCAACGAGCATTTTGTGCTTCTTCCTCTTCTTCTTTTTTGGTATAACCTCATGTAAACCCTGCTGCATCAAAAGTCTAACATCAGAAGGAACTTGATTACAGATAGGTGCAGCGCCCTTTCGACCCGCAAGATGCTCCTTGAATCTATGAATGCCACCACCCTTGAACACTTTAGCACAATAATTACACTCAATCTCAACCCTTTCACCAGTTTTAGAAGTTTGACAATACTTCCATGCCATATCCTTCTTATGGCGGGAAATGGGCAAGAATTGTTGAGAAGAACCAAACTCGGAATCATTATCAGTATTAGTAGGCAAAGCAAGTGGAGATTCTTGGGCCATCCTGAGTTTAGCGCTGTGCCTAGCGTGCTGCTTAGCAGAGGAAACTTGAAGAGCTTGTTCCATTAAAAGACGAACATCAGAAGGAACCTTCAGACACATTGGTCCGCCACCTTTTCTACCGGCAAGATGTTCTTTGAATCTGAAAATCCCACCACCTTTAAACACCTTCCCACAATACATACACTTTATAAGTACTTTCTCTCCTTCCTTTATAGTTTCACAATACTTCCATCCCACGTCATGTTTATGGCCTATACTTGGCGACTCCATTTTTACCGCAGAACGAGATGAAACCTTTATACTGATTTCAAATTAAAATTAAATTAAATTTTTGGTCTTTCATCACTAAACAGAACCCAGATAGATACAATCTTTGCAATAAGAAAGAGATTACTAACAGATTTTCAAACAATTCAGTGACAAGGAAACGAAGAGCATATCAGCATCGCAGTTTATTTAGGGAAAGGAAAAGGAATACGATATAAAAAGATTAAAAACCGAAAATTGACCAAACCGGTTGAGGCAGACGATTGAATTGGGTTATGGGTTCACCGGTGATCTGATCCAAGTATAGCGAGAAGAGAACCATAAGGGTTTAGGCCGCCGAATAAACCAGAGGATGCGGGTGAACCATAATTGGGTCTGGTTAGGTTTCACTTATTTTTTTTTTTATATTTAGGGTCGGGTTCTCTTGTCAGGCTGGTTAGGTTTCGCTTTATAAATATATTTTTTAATCTTTCTTAATGTGTCGACCTGTATTCGGTTTTTTTATTTTTCTGAACTGGACGTGTATTCGGTTTGGCTCCCGTTTTCTTTGACTTCTTTAATTTTAAATAAGGGATGAATGAAAGCCTAAATGAGTGAAGCTATTTATAAGTTATTTAAAATTTAACTTATTTAATAAATAAATAAGTTTAAATTGAATAACATTTATTTTTATTTAATTTTATGATTTAATTTATTAATAAATTTATACATTTAAGTAATCATAATTTAATTTAATTTTAGATATATAATTTATAATTATATAAATATAAAATATATATTTAAATTTAATTATTAATATAAAATTATTAATTTTTACAATATATTATAGTATAATTATTAATTTTTACAATAATTATAAATTTTTATTATAATTTATATTTTTTAAGTTTGTTAATATCCAACTAAATTAATTACAGCTCCTAAACTTAAATCAAAAGTAAATAAATTAAATTTAAAATAATTAAAGTTGAACCTAACTCAACTCATTGGAATAGAAATTAGGATCAAATTCAAATAATTTGAATATTTTAAAATTTGATATAAATTCAAGATTATTTATATATAATTAAATGTAGATTCTATATCAATGAAATTTAACTCAATTTTTAAATATAATTAAAAATAATATAATATTTATATTTATATATCGTGTATATTAAATATTTAATCTCATGAAATTGTTATTATCATGTACAGCATTAATTATGTGATATTTTAATTAATATAAATATAAAAATTAATAATTATGATTCTTTTAATTAAAATTAAATGAAGTTTGAAATTCAACTGGAATGTTATCATATTTCTAAATTTTATATTAACCATAAATAAATTATTAAATTTTCTTTAATATTAGAATTAAATATTGATGTACCTAAAATAAAGAAAACAACTAAAAGAAATAAATTTTAGAAATAAGGAATTATTTGACACTTTTATTTGTCATGTAGATGTCACGTGCCTAAAGGACAATGCAAATTTGCCCCAAGTTTTCTCTCCATGTACAAATAAGCCCTTAAAGTTATTATCGTGCTCAATTATAATATTTGAAAATGGTTAAATTATTCTTTTTAGCACCTTTAGTTTTTTTTTTGTCAAATAAGTCCTTTACAATCTACACTTTAATTTGCTCGTCATCTTCATCATTATTTTGATCGTCTTCATCGTAAATTTCAATTTCATCAAAATCATTTATAATGTAAGTTAATGTTTTCTACTAAAATGGATAATTTTGAATGTGATTTCATTATTTTCAATATAGTTTTTATGTAATCCTCTTATTTATTTTTACTATGTAATGATAAAAAGAATAAATATTAATGAAATTGTTCTACCATATTAATGAAATCGTTCTGCTATATATGTATTAAACTTCAAAATTCATTATTGGTGGTACTTAATGTTTCACTTGACTTGTATTTATACTATGATATTCTCTTTTACAAATCATTTTCATTATCGTTGACATTTAATTCTAATAATAAAATTGTATTTTTTTAACATTAAAAAATTTTTAATAACTAATTCTTCATTTTAAACGTTAAATATAATCTTTTGTTTCTTCCATTTATTTACTTAATTTTTTAAAAATATCTTATTAATTATTCATTTACGATTCTTTTAATTCTCAACACAAACTATTTTCATTTCAATTAGATCTCCTTCTATTTCTTAAAATTCATGAAATCTATATTGATTAATTATATTATTTAAAATTATAAATATACTCATTTTTAGTATCTATTATTTTATTTTGTCATTAATAACTATTTATTTTTGCTATTATTATTTCTATGTAATCTTAACAAATAACATTTAAAAAACTCTACAAAGAAAATATAAAAAATTAACTATGAAAGATATGAAAGATAAAAGGAAATAGAGCCTCTTATATTATTTTAAAATATTATTATAAGAAACTCATGCCATAATTTTTATTTAGAAATATCATAATGAAATTTTTTAAAAGTCATAAATTTTATTTTATCATAGATTTTTATAATAACATGAAAGGGCATTATTAAGTTGTTTCGTCTTCAATCTATATTAGAAGCTTTTTTATGGATCAATTAATAAATACACTTTAAAATTTTATCACTTTTACCGAAAATATTTTTATAATTTCTAAAGTACCCCTTCAAAAAATTTAAACTTACAAAATTAACTAAACCTATTTATTATTTTTCTTTTTCTTATATTATTGTTATTGTTTTTTCTTCTTCCTCCTCCTCTTCTTCTTTTTCTTTTGTTGTTGTTGCTTCTTCTTTTGTTATTGTTGTTGCTTCTTCTTGTGTTGTTGCTGCTGCTTCTTCTTATGTTGTTGCTACTCTTTCTTTATCTTCTTCTTTCTTCTTCTTCTTCTTCTTCTTCCTCCTATCTTCATTCTCTTTATCCTTTCTTCTTAAGTCTAATTTATTTTATTCTTATTTTTTTAATTATTTATTATATAATATAATATAATTTTTTCATTTTTTATTATATTTTTATTTATTTTCCTTCATAGTAAATATAAGTAAGTAAATATATACTACAACATACAATATATATGATATATATACGTTATATATATATTTATTAATATATATTTATTTACCATATGTACCATATAATATGGTATATTTCTATATAACATATACACCATACAATATGTTATATATTTATATATCATATATTATATATCGTAGATATGGTATATATGTATTTACATATATCTACAACAGTAAAAAAATAAAAAAAGATTATAAAAAAAAAAGAGAAAGCCTAGTCTAAGATAAGAAGAAGAAGAAGAAATAATCAATTTCACACAAGTATAAAAGAGAGAATAAGAAGAAGAAAAAAAAAGAGGAGGAAGAACAAGAAGAACAAGAACAAGAAACATATAAAAAGGAAGAAAATAATAACAAATATAAATGAAGAAAATAAAACATTGGAGGAAGAAGAAGAATAAACGTAGAGGAGAAGAGGAAAACATGGAGGATAAGAAAAGGAAAGAGAATTAGAGATTTGAAAAATGAAAATTTGAAAAAAAGGAAAATTAAAAAGAATAAAATATAAAAATAAGGGTAAACATATAATTTGATAAAAAAAAATTGACAATATTTTAAAAAAGAGTCAAAATGACATAAATTTAAAATGAAACTTTAAAATATGATATATCTTATAATTTTCCCCTTTTTTTTATATAAGTTGAACCGTTTCTCTATTATATCATTCTTTATATCATCATTTTTTATTACATCATTTTTTATCTCATCATTTTTTTTTACTATACATTCAATTGCCACTCTTTTATCTTTTCAAAGGGGTTTAATATCACTAAATTTTGTTCTTTTTTTTCCCTTATTATAGACTCATTCTTTAAATTTCTTTGAAACATCTATTAGCTTATATTCATTATTGGAATTCTTCCTCATTTTTAGATAAGTTTTTAATAGATACTTTTGCTATCGTTATGTAATTGAATTATGTCACATCCACATTAGGCACCCTAGTAGACTTGGATTAATGTATGTTCATGATGTGTATGTTACTGCATTTGTTTATGTATGTATGTATGTGTATGTGTATATGGTTGATGGCATATGGTAGATGATGTGATGTATTATGCATGCCTTGTGCTGAGATGTGTGTTAGAACTAGTGTAATTGGTTTAGGAGTGAGGGAACATAGGTTTTGGGATGAATTGGTTGTGTTTAGGTGGTAAGGGAAGGAGTTGTGATGGCTGAAGGGTAAGTTTAGGCTTTGGTATGGGCGTACGGGATTCCGTACAAGCGTACCAAACAGGGGAGAAGGCGTACAGGCGTACTAAAGGGTTGTACAGTCGGACGCCAACTCGCAGGAATTTGGGTGCATCAGGTGAATTGTGGACGTACGGGCGTACCAAAATTGGTGCGGGTGTACCGTCCCTCGCAGGAAAAAGTGTGCATCAGAAGTTTTAGTTTGGTACGAGCGTACGGGTGGTGGTACGGCCATACACGACTTAGGTTTGACGAGTCAAACATTAAATATTAAAGGTTTCTCCCTCCCTTATCAGTTTAAACTCTTTCTAAACCCTTTTAACCCTTTTAAGTTCTTTAGAAACAGAATCCTTAGTATCGATAGAGTGCGGGAGCTAGAAGTTTCTAAGCCAGTCAATTGAGGAGAGATTCAAAGCTTCCATTTGAAGTAACTTGACTTCATGTTTGTGCTAGATCAATGTTTATTGTTTCATTAATGGCCCCTTTTGATATCTTGGGACTGAAGTAAGGTCTTAATACAGATGATTCTTCTTGTTATGTTCTTAGTGGGGCCCTTATAGCTTGCTTGATCATTATATATGTCTGAAATGATGCCTGTGCCATGAGAACATGCATTGAGAAAGGAGAATTGATGGATTAAAGAGAATAAGAAAGAGAGTGATGAGTGCAGAGCTAAGCTCTGGGCATACTAGGTCAATATACATGATGCGATTCCTATAAGGAATCAAGTAGATTAATGCCCTCCCTTCTGGGAGATGAGTCTTGAGACCTATAGTAAGAAATGGGTGCCGTGTACCCTACAGTTATATGTCCTCCTACGGGAGATAAGTACCGGTACCTACAGGGACCCAGTATGTGCGAAAGGAATGTGCACAATCACAGGAAAATCAGAGTGAATGAGAGATGTGGAGGAGAAGGAAAACATGCATAATTGCATTTCTACTTTCTGATGATTGAATATATGCTCTGATATTACTATTTGGTTATCTTTTATGTTATCTTGGTATGTGATGAATGAGTTGATTGTGCCCACTTTATATGTGTATTATGTTCACTAGCACCACTGAGTTTATCTCAGTGTTTATCATTTGATGAACGTAGGTTCCGCCTCTACGGGTGAGCAGTCAGAGCAGAAGTAGGGATCGTCAGCAGAGACAGACAGATCTCGAAGCGGTACCGGACCATGACGCATACTCCCGCTATTTTGTTTTGTAGCTACATAGTCGTAGAGCCAGTAGATGTTCCATGTATTGACGATAGTTGTCACACCCAGCCCATACCTAGGAGGACATGCTCCCATGGCACAGACAGCGGCCCCTAGAGGAAGACCGATGCCTGTCCCATAAGGGATGCATCATGAAGACGTTGTATGGGGACACAACTCTAAGCTTAATGGTGGTGGCGCGATAAAAGCAACATGACGAGCTAAACTACCCTGGATAAACCTGGCATACATTTAAGCAATATTCGATAACAGGCAAATCAGAGACTGATATATAAATAAAACCTATTATGATTCTTACAAATATGTGAATACATACATAATACCACCAAAAGCTATACAATAATTACATCACTACTGCTACACTAGCTACACAGCCAAAAAGGGGTCGGAGTATGCCTCAGAAGTCCCGTACCAAGTCGAGATCCGTCTGTCTCAGCTGACGACCTCTAATCCTTCTCTGCACGCTCACCCGAGGGCTCTGAACCTACGTTCATCAAATGACAAACACTGAGATAAACTCAGTGGTGCTAGGAACACATATAAACAATCATGCATCATATAGCAATTCATCATAAATATCATATCAGAACATGGCAACCTAGCATCTTATGCAATGCAAATGCAAATGCTCCTGGCAATCTCCCTCAGCCTTCGTTCCCTCATGCACTCTTATTGTCCTATAATTGTGCACAGTCCTTTCGCACATACTGGGTCTCGATAGGTACCGGTACTCATCTCCCATAGGAGGCCATATAACTCTGGAGTGCTCCGCACTCAAATCCTACTGTAGGTCTTGAGACTTATCTCCCTTCTCGGGAGGTTACTTATCTAATGATTCCCGTAGGAATTCCATCATCATACATTGACCCAGTATGCCCAGAGCTGAGCTCTACCCTCATTCTCACTTTCTTTTCTCTCTTTCTCCATTCATCGTTCATCTCCATGCATATCAGCATGTCATTACAAACAATTCATCTTATATACGAAAGCTTAAACCATTCATCATATAATCAAGCAAAGGAAACATCAATCCAAGCATCAGAACAGTAAGCATCCACATAGCACGCATCAAAGAATAGGATACGGAGTGGAAATACAAGCCTAGACTTGGTTCAAGTCTTAAGGCAACAAAAATAAGCCACAGGTGGCAAAAGACATAAAACTAGCACAAACCTGATAATACTACGGTTCTTCACGTAAGCCTCTAACCCTGTCTCACTCAATCTCTAGCTTCTATTCTGCATTCTCGTACGTTCAGAAGACTTAGGTACGCTAGGTGGAATATTTGGCAGGGTTTAGAAAAGGTTTTACTCTTAAGAAAAGGAAGGAAACCTAAGGAAAACGTTAAGTCATAACCCTTAAAAAGTCAAACTTAAGTCGCGTATGCCCTCCAGGACCTAAAATCCCTGTAGTTCCCCTATCTCATATGACCATACGGCTATGCCGTACGCCCGTACCACTCCCTAGACTCCCATAATATGCCTATTGGCACTCCTACTCTCCCTGGTACCTGTTACAATCATTCGTTCTAATCCTAACAACACTTCAACCACATACCTAACCCTCATATACTCGCCGTCTCTCATCTAATCGAGAAGGCACACTTCTCAATAAGGCGACGACTCACATACAAAGCATGTAGACATATACATCCAATTCATATCAACACATACACAAAATCATCGATATACATGCATCCATATCCATAAACATAACATACACTCATTCAATCCTACCATTCATCTACGCATACATGCATAACTCCTAAGGTCTCTAATGCAGGTGTAACAATAGTGCTGTATAGACTAGATAGGGATGTATGACACGTCACTTTATGATATATAGTGCGCACTACTTTCAGCCTTTTATTTGTACTTTTGTATGACTGAATGCATGTTCAGGTTATGTTAGTCTGTTGGTGTCATCATACACAGAAATGTGTCCCCATACGACTTTCTCATATTACATATGGGGTATCCCTTGTGGTGCAGGTATCAGTTTTCATTGGAAGGCTGGTATCGGTGCTACGGGAGCATGTCATCCCAGGTATGGGCTGGGTGTGACAAATTAGATATTAGATATTTATATAAGTTAAGTAGTACTTTTATCATCAATCAAGATCTTTTCTATTCTTTTAATGAGTGTTTATACTTTTTTATCCTCATTTTCAGTAGAATTTTTACAATGATAAATAGAAGAATACATGTTTTAATTTATTTAAGTTAAAGTATTATTTGATGATACCCATCTTGACAAATATTTCTAACAAGTTAAGTTGAATGTAAATCTTCATAGCTTTATTAGTGAATATTACTTTTTAGATTTTAATTTAATAAATTGATAAATCTTTGATTTTTGTTAAATCTTTTAAAAAATAGATGACATAAGCAAACTTAAATTTAAATAATTCTAGATTGAGTTGGAGTCATTTAAAGATTTAAGGAGATTTTTTCTAAATAATAATTCTTGCTTTGATAGTTCTCTCTCTCTCTTGTTAAGGGTAGAAATTTTAAGTTAGCCTTAAGGTCTAAGAAGTGTTGAATTAGTATGGTAATTTTTCTGATGAGGTTGGTAGCCATTAAGAAATTATGATGAGTGCTATTTTCTTCATACCACATTAATGGAAGGTGATATATCTCACAACCTTAAAAGCTTTGGTTTTAGGAGAAGTCAATATTCATGAAGGAGAGAGAAAAAGGTGGTTCTTGGTAGGGAAAGTTCATGAGGAAAAAATGTTCATTGCAAATTTCCTTCAAATTAATATTGTTATTGTTTGATCCCTTGTTGACAGTTGGGAGGTTAGATGAACTAATCAACCAAATGTATTTGTGTTTGATTTTGACTATGATATAGATTTTCAATGTATACTACGAGGGAAGCCTTGGAGTCTACAACATAATTTATTGATACTGAAGGAATGGTATTAATGTAGCTTTAGAAGACATTAAATTTGAATTAGAATGTTTCTGGATTCATGCATATAGGTTATCTCTTAATTAGATGACATTAAAGAATGCATAATTGATTGTGAATAACATTTTTACAGGTTTTGTTGAAACAAACTTAGCCAAAATAGAAAGCTAGTGTGGAATCCAATTTTTTATATACGGGTAGAAGTATGACTTCACGATCCACTACCACTAAGATGCTATATGGAAAAGGAGAGTGGAAGGAAATGGATTAATTTCTAGTATAAAAGACTACCTATTTTTTACCATAAGTATGGAAGAATAGACCATTTAATGATAAAGTGCTTGTTTATTTTACAAATACTTATTTTGGATAAAGGTAAGGAAAAAGAGTAAGGTTATGGTCCTTGGATTTGAGTAGATTTATGAGGATGGACAAAATCAACTCTAATTGATGAAATAGATTACTACTAAAGGAAATGTAACCATTAAAGAAGATAGGAGGCAAATGGTGATACCAAGTTCTGACAGGTTGAACATTAAAACTACTGGAGAAGATAACTTATGATGTATATATTAGGTACATAGGAATAATTTGATAAGGGTCAATATGATATTAGCAGCTATCATTACATAGAAGCCTATGCAGTCTTATTGCAAGGTGAATACAGCTAACAAGGAGGACTTTATTTACTTAAGGATAATCGTACAATACTACCAAAGTGGATGTTAGAGATAAAGTTGGGGGGAGTTATCAATAGTTATAAAGGAATAGGAAGGAGATGTGGGAATATGATATCTAGAGATAACTAATAATGGGAAACACCTAATATATAGTACTCTACAATAGGTGAAGAGAAAAAAAAGGGATGTAAGTCAGGAGGCTATAGATAGTGAGGATATTAAGAATATGTGTAAGGGTTATATCTTTGAACAAAATGTAAAGCCTATAAGCGTAGCCCATATGAGAAGATAAGGACTACAAATTTATCATAGGATAAGGAAAAACATCAATTAATAGTTAAGGCCCAAGGCCAAGCCCTAGGAAATTCAAACTAAAGAAATTAACTAGGGATTATGGGCATAATAATACTTATGTTGGTGATAATTACTAGTATTTCAATAAGAAAAAGATAAACACCACTTTATGTTCATCTTGTTAGTGCTTAAATTATTCATGAAGGGAATTTAAATGATTTGGGGAAGATTGTTGGCTTGGATAATGCTACGGTGGCCAGCAAAACACCACAACTATCACCATGAGTGTCTTAGTATGGAATTGTAGGGAACTTAGCAAACTCTTATTAGTTTAAGTTCTTAAAGGGCTCATTAATAAGCATTGACCTTTCTTGGTATCGGTATAGTGCATCTTTTGATCCAATTGGGTAGTAAGAGAGATTATGGCTTGGTGGCAAGAAGAGTGTAATGTTCAGGTTTTGGAAGTAAATGAAAATTTTATAGACTTAGAGGTTCAAATCAAATGGTAGATGTAGTTTATGAAGGTGTATAGGCCTTCACAGGTTAGTGATAGACCTATCTTCCTCTATTAATTGGGAACAATGTACCATGATTAATTATGGATAATTTTAACATTTATCTCTCTTATTATGATAAAATTTGTAGCATTGGTTTCAATTAGGATTAAGCATAACAGTTTAATGAGTTTATGCTGAATGGAAATCTGTTAGACTTAGAGTTTAAAGGTAGTTAGTGTACTTGGACTAATGCTATGATAGTGCATAGGAAGTTAGAGGGTTTATATCATCGACCTTTTAATTATGGTAATGAAGCCCCAACATAATAAGAAGAAGGCATAATTTAGGTTCCCAAATCGTTGGCTAGATAAGGAAGATTATAGATCATTGATTCATCGAAATTGAATAGCACAAGAAGGGGTTCCTATTATAATAAAAATTAATATATGTAGGAAAATATTAACTGCTAGAATAAGAAGAAGTATGACAACAATAACGTTCAAATGAATAAGGTAAATAATTAGTTAGAAGTGTTATATATAACAAGGTGGTGTAAGTTGGGCTTTTATCGTGACCTAGAGCGAGGCTTGCGATAGACAATAATGGGGGCCTACTTAGAGTGAAAGTGCGGTCTTCTTGAGGGGCTACCTCAAGGAATGAGATGGACTCAAAAGACTCATAAAATAAAGTTGCCACCAGATAGTTCAAAATTTGGTTCAATCGACCCATAGCATGAATGCTAAGTTAAACCTTTCAAAGATGGGTTTGGGTGGTGAAGATATATTATCTTAGAGTTTCCAAATTTGATTTTTGTCATGCCCAACCCATACCTAGAGTAACATGCTCCTGTAGCATACACAACGACCTCTCATATGGGAAACCACTATATACACTACAAGGGATACCTATACACGTATAATTAAACGTCGTATGGGGACAACAGATAGTATGGCGATGAAATCATCAAACAGAACCAAACATAACTCTGGATAACAACATACATTCGATTGAATGAATATGTCTATAATAAAAGTATATTTATTAATATATAAAGGTTATGATTACAATAACTATACAAGTCACCACCAAACTACAAATACACTACTGCCTCTCTGAATTATACAAGCTACAAGCGACACTACAACACAACAGCAAGCACGCTCGGCTGTCCAGACCACCTCGAGATAGGGATTCGCTGATGAATCCGCCCCTCTGCTGACACTGGCAATCACTGCTCTGGGCCTTCTACAGTAGGCTTGGAACCTGCGTTCATCAATTGATAAACACTGAGTCGAAGACTCAGTGGTGCTAACTATCATACGCATTTATAATATAAACAAGCATATCACATAACAGGCAATACAATGCAATGCTATGTTTGTCCCCTCTTTTCCTCTTATTCTGATATGTTCTCTCTTTCCCTTATTCCTTTTCTTTTATTGTGCACAATTTATACCCATGCTGGATCCCTATATACCGGTACTCAACTCTCGAAGGAGGACAACTATAGTCCTGGCCCGTAGGCCCCTTTGTTATGCCTATGTCTCGAGACTCAACTCCCGTAGGAGGAAATATAATATATGATTCCATTATGGAATCCTGCCATATATGATTTAGCATGCCTATCCTCATTTTCTCTCGCTCTGTTCAGGCATTCACGATCTTAAATGTCATGAATATGCTAATATGCGAGAGTACCGTATACAAACTCAAGCAAAAATCATTGAACTCAACAAATAACAAGCTCATAGAATCAAATAATCGACAAATACGGGAATTCAATCCCCAATCATCATTTACTAAGCCATACTTGGCTTAAAAGTGATAAAAGAAGCAAAGAACAACTAATATAAACTAGCACTAACTAGCACGAACCTGGTAGAAGTAAAGCTTCTAGTGGCTAATCACTCCCTAAGCTTCTAGTCTCATAAAAACAACTCTGCTATGCTTAATTCCCTGAAGAAAAATGAGCTCTAAGAGTTTAGGGACTGGAGGAAGGGTTTGGGAGGAAGAAAAGGAAAGAAAGTCAAAGAAAAGTCTAAGTTTATCCTCTTTAAAATGGTGTTTTAAGTCGCGTACGGCCGTACGAAATACCTGTATGCCCGTACCAACCTAAAAACCCTGATGCATGGATTTTCCTGTGAGTTATCGTACGCCTGTACCCAATTTGGTATGCCCGTACGACCCTAAAGTTCCTGATGCATAACTTTTCCTGCGAGCAATGGTACGGTCATACACCCTCTTGGTATGCCCGTACCGACTCCAGGACCTCAACTCCTTCCTATTCCTCATGCCTGGTACGCCCGTACGGTTATCCGTACGCCCGTACCGCATGCCTAAAATCAGGACATGCTTTAAGCGAAGCCTTTACTTCCCTAGAACCTGCTAAAACCACTCCAAACCCAACCTAAACACATCAAAATCACTGTCCCTCATCCAACCGAGAAGTCACGCTTCCCAGTAAGGCGACAGTGTCATGAAATACAATCACAGATACAAGCATACATGTATACATATCATCAATGGATAACAAAACTCATACGCACACAGACCTCTATCCGTATACTAGCGTACAAACTACTAGGGTCTCAACTACGGGTGTAACAACTCTCTCCCCCTAAAAAGAATTTCATCTCAAAATTAGAACGAAACTTACTAGAAAACAAATGAGGATATTGTTCCCTCATAAGAGCCTCTTGCTCCCAAGTCGCATCTTGACCCGTGTGATGATTCCACAAGACCTTAACCAATGGTATTCGTTTGTTCCTTAGTTGCTTAACTTCTCGGGCCAAAATCTGAATCGGCTCCTCTGAATATGATAAGTCGGGTTGAACCTCAATTGACTCCACAGGAATCACATACGAAGGATCTAATTTATACCTCCTCAGCATAGAAACATGAAACACATTATGAATCCAGTCTAAATCCGGTGGCAAAGTTAACCTGTACGCCAACGGAGCCATTCTCTCGAGTACCTCGTACGGACCTATGAAACGAGGGCTCAACTTACCCTTCTGACCAAATCTTATAATCTTCTTCCACAGAGATACCTTTAGGAACACCTTATCTCCAACTGCATACTCAATATCTCACCGCTTTAAGTCTACATACGACTTATGTCTGTCAGAGGCAGCTTTCAGCCTAGATTTAATCAGCTGTACCTGATCATCAGCCTACTGAATAAGTTCAGGCCTAATCAACCTCCGCTCACCAACCTCATCCCAATATAACAGTATCCTGCATCTCTGCCCATATAAAGCCTCATACGGTGCCATCTAAATACTCGACTGGTAGCTGTTGTTGTACGCGAACTCAATCAAATGCACGTATTGATCCCAGCTACCCTCCCATTTGAGAATACAGGCACATAGCATATCCTCAAGAATCTGGATCACTCTCTCGGATTGGCCATCAGTCTGAGGGTGAAAAGCCGTACTGAAATGTACTTTTGAGCCTAAAGCTCTCTGGAAAGCACCTCAAAACTGAGAAGTAAATCGGGGATCTCTATCTGACATGATAGACGATGGAATCCCGTGTAACCGGACAATCTCTCGCATATATAGCTCAGCCAATCTCTCCAATCCGTAATCCATCCTTACAGGGATAAAATGAGTCATCTTGGTCAACCGATCGACAATCACCCAAACTGCATCGTGCTTAGCCTGCGTCAACGGTAATCCCGTGATAAAATCCATCGTGATCCAATCCCACTTCCACTCTGGCATAGGCAACGGATTAAGTAATCCAGCTAGTACCTGATGTTCCATTTTCACTCGCTGAAAAATCAGGCATTTCCGTACATAATCCGCTATATCTCTCTTCAAACCAATCCACCAATAGTATTGTCGTAAATCCCGATAGATCTTCATAATTCCAGGATGATAAGCAAATATCGAACTATGGGCTTCCTCGAGAATCTGTCTCTTCAGCCCCTCATCTGCCGGAACATACAACCGTGTCCCGTGTCTCAAATTACCATCCTTATCCATGGTAAACAAGTTAGTCTTACCAGACTATACCTTCTGTAACTGTTTCTGGTATTCCACATCATTAGCTGCACTTCTCTGTGTCTGATCTATCAACAAAAGCTTAACTTTCATCTGCAACTGTGCCAGAATACAATCAGACTATAGCATCAAAGTGGCATGGAACTGTCGCATCTCGTACACCAAAACCAATGAAGATTGTCTTAAGCTGGCAAACATCTTCCGACTTAAAGCATCAACAACTGAATTAGCTTTCCCCGGGTGATAATTTATCACACAGTCATAATCCTTAATAAGCTCAATCCAGCGTCGTTGTCTCAAGTTCAACTCCTTCTGCGTACCCAGATACTTAAGACTCTTATGATCTGTGTACATATAGCAGAGCTCACCATACAAGTAATGTCGCCAGATCTTAAGAGCACATACAATCACTGCTAACTCCAAATCATGTGTAGGATAGTTCTTCTCATGTGGTTTCAATTACCTCGAAGCATAGGCAATCACTTTTCGATCCTGCATTAGAACACATCCCAAACCATTTAACGAAGCATCACTGTAGATCACATACGCTTGACCCGGAGTGGGTAGCGTAAGAACTGGTGCTTGCGTTAAACAATCCTTTAACAGCTCGAAACTCCTCTGACATTCCTCTGACCAAATAAAAGGAACGTCCTTACGCAACAACATCATCAAGGGTAAAGCAATTATAAAGAATCCCTTAACAAACCATCGGTAATACCCTGCTAATCCCAAGAAACTACGAACCTCACTGATATTCCTGGGTGCCTGCCAACTAAGCACAACCTCTACCTTACTCGGATCCACTCTGATCCCCTCTGCCGAGATCACATGTCCCAAAAATGCTACTTAGTCAAGCCAAAACTCACACTTTGACAGCTTACCAAATAACTGCTTCTCCCTCATCCGTTCAAGCACTAATCTTAAGTGACAATCATGCTCCTCTCGCGTCTTAGAATAAACAAGAATGTCATCAATGAACACGACAACAAACTGGTCCAGATAATTAGAAAACACCGTGTTCATTAGTGCCATGAAAGCTGCTGGTGCATTTGTCAACCCGAACGGCATCACCAGAAATTCGTAATGCCCATACCGAGTCCTGAATGCAGTCTTCGTTATGCTACCTTCCTTCACTCGCAATTGATGGTAGCCTAACCTTAAATTGATCTTAGAAAACATAGTTGCACCCTTAAGCTAATCGAACAAATCATCAATACGCGACAACGGATACCGGTGCACATGTACATAGACCAATCCTTCTTCTTCACAAACAACATCGGTGCACCCCAAGATGAAACACTTGGGTGAATGAAACTCTTATCAAGTAACTCTTGCAACTGCACCTTCAATTCCTTCAATTCCATTGGAGCCATACGATAAGGGGTTATCGAGATCGGTTCGGTACCAGGTAACACCTCGATCTCGAACTCTATTTCCCTCTCAGGTGGTAACTCTGACAACTCCTCTGGAAACACATCAGGGAAGTCGCACACCATCAGAATCTCTGTCAACTGAACTCCTTTCTGTCATCCATCCATCACATGAGCCAACATCACCTCACAGCCCTGTAACAATAACTTTTGTGCAGTTACAGCTGTCACTAACCTCGCTGCCATTGACGACACGTTACCCTTAATCAGAATCGTGCCCTGATCAAGAGATTGTAGAGTCATTGTCTTCCATTGATAGTCCATCACTGCCCCATACTTAGCTAACCAATCCATCCCCAGTATAACGTTATACTCTCGAAATGGCATCTCTACAAGATCAGAGAAGAAACAGACACCCTGAATGATCAAAGGACAATGCTTAAACACTCAATCCACCACCACCTCTCGACCTAGAGAGTTAGAAACCACTATCCCATAGCCTAATCCCTCACTCAACATACCAATCAACTGAGTAAACCGTATAGCAATATAAGAATGCGATGAACCCGGATCAAACAATACTAAAGCATCATGATCAGAAATGAGAACATTACCGAGCACCACATCCACTGCTTGCTACTCCTCACGGCGCACCAAGTTATAAACTCTGGCCGGAGCCCCAACAACCTGATTAACGAACCCCTGACTGGTGCCACGTCCTCCTCCACTATCACGGCCTCTCCCTCGGCTTCTACCTAGCTCCAACCCTTGAGAACCTACAAAGCTAGGTCTCTGCTGCTGCTGCTGCTGCTACTGTCAAACCTCTCCCTCAACAATAGGATGAATTGGCCCACCAGACCGCTCTGGGCACTCCCGGGCAAAATGACCTGCACCTCCGCATCGAAAACATGTCGTACTACCCGCTCGGCAAGGTCTATAGTGAGTCTGACCGCATATACAATAAGAATACGGTCCAACACCTATACTACCACCATAAGAAACAGGTCTCCCACTCTGCTCTCGCCACGGTGGCATCGGTTGTACATCCACCGACCTAGGGGGAAAAGAACTCCTGAACTTGCCCCTCTTCGAAGAACTCGAAGAAGAACCCGGTCCTCTAAACGACCTCCTCATCAACTCCTGTCGAGCGTCCTCCTCAAGTATCGTACGCTCAAGATCTAAAGCATTGGCCATCAGAGCTAAAAAAATCATCATACTGAGATGTTAACATAAAGGCTCTGAGCTGAGGATTCAAGCCCTGCTCGAATCGCTTACACTGGGATAATGTGAGTAGCATAGTATGCCAACCAAGTGCACTCCTTCTCATAATTTGCTACTGACAAATCCCCTTGCTTCAGCCCCAGAAACTCCTGTAACTTCTGGTCAGTATAGGCTGAAGGTACATACTTCCGTCTGAATTCTCTCTGAAGATCTGCCCACGTCAACGCAGGTGGGTCAGCCATACTCTGAGGAGCAGTCTTTGACCACTCATACGCGTCCTCCTATAGTAGTGAGATGGCATACTCAAACTTCATCGTCTCTGGGCACTTCAATTGGTGCAACACCCTCTGTGTCCGCTCTAACCACACCTCCGCCACATACGGATCAGTAGTATCGATGAAATTCGTGGCTCTATACGACCTCAACTTTATGAAGTCCAACTTATACTCCTCCCTCTGCTCCACTAAAGGTAGGGCAGGAACTGTAGGTAACGTCTGACTATGTGCCTGAAGAAACCGCATAAACTGGGCAAACCGCGTTACCATCGGGTCAGCAGTCAATGCTTCCGCCTTCCTACCCGGGTACTCTCATGGTCCTGAGGAACTCTCTTGGGGATTAAAGTTATCCCCACCTTCCTCACCAATATTCAATCATCTATCAGACATTAGACCTAAACTGTAGCACACAGACAAGAATCCTATGGTCAGCAGTGGTCAGGACGAGCAACACTCCTTTACTGTAGCTTTATAAACAGAGGCAGTAATTCCTAGGAATCCATAACAAAGACATGTCGAGCTAAACCATAGCTCTACACCCTACAAGCTATAAACCATAGCTCTGATACCACTTCAACATGTCACGCCCAGCCCATACCTGGAGTAACATGCTCCCGTAGCATACACAACGACCTCCCGTATGGGAAACCGCTATATACACTACAAGGGATACCTGTACACGTATAATTAAACGTCATATGGGGACAACAGATAGTATGGTAGCGAAATCATCAAACAGAACCAAACATAACCCTGGATAACAATATACATTCGATTGAATGAACATGTCTATAATAAAAGTATATTTATTAATATACAAAGGTTCTGATTACAATAACTGTACAAGTCACCACCAAACTACAAATACACTACTGCCTCTCTGAACTATACAAGCTACAAGCAACACTACAACACAACAGCAAGCACGCTCGACTATCCAGACCACCTCAAGATAGGGATTCGCTGATGAATCCGCCCCTCTGCTGACGCTGGAAATCACTGCTCTGGGCCTTCTACAGTAGGCTCGAAACCTGCATTCATCAATTAATAAACACTGAGTCGAAGACTCAGTGGTGCTAACTATCATACGCATTTATAATATAAACAAGCATATCACATAACAGGCAATACAATGCAATGCTATGTTTGTCCCCTCTTTTCCTCTTATTCTGATATGTTCTCTCTTTTCCTTATTCCTTTTCTTTTATTGTGCACAATTTATACCCATGTTGGATCCCTATGTACCAGTACTCAACTCCCGAAGGAGGACAACTGTAGTCCTGGCCCGTAGGCCCCTTTGTTATGCCTATGTCTCGAGACTCAACTCCCGTAGGAGAAAATATAATATACGATTCCATTATGGAATCCAGCCATATATGATCGAGCATGCCTATCCTCATTTTCTCTCACTCTGTTCAGGCATTCACGATCCCAAATGTCATGAATATGCTAACATGCGAGAGTACCGTATACAAACTCAAGCAGAAATCATTGAACTCAACAAATAACAAGCTCATAGCATCAAATAATCGATAAATATGGGAATTCAATCCCCAATCATCATTTACTAAGCCATACTTATCTTAAAAGTGATAAAAGAAGCAAAGAACAACTAATACAAACCAGCACTAACTAGCACAAACCTGGTAGAAGTAAAGCTTCTAGTGGCTAATCACTCCACTAAGCTTCTAGTCTCATAAAACCAACTCTGCTATGCTTAATTCCCTGAAGAAAAATGAGCTTTAGGAGTTTAGGGACTGGAGGAAGGGTTTGGGAGGAAGAAAAGGAAAGAAAGTCAAAGAAAAGTCTAAGTTTATCCTCTTAAAAATGGTGTTTTAAGTCACGTACGGCCGTACCAAATACCTGTACGCCCGTACCAACCTAAAAACCCTGATGCACGGATTTTCCTGTGAGTTGTCGTACGCCCGTACCTGATTTGGTACACCCGTACGACCCTAAAGTTCCTGATGCATAACTTTTCCTGCGAGCAATGGTACAGTCGTACACCCTCTTGGTATGCCCGTACCGACTCCAGGACCTCAACTCCTTCCTATTCCTCATGCCTGGTACGCCCGTACGGTTATCCGTACGCCCGTACCGCATGCCTAAAATCAGGACATGCCTCAAGCGAAGCCCCTACTTCCCCGGAACCTACTAAAACCACTCCAAACCCAACCTAAACACATCAAAATCACTGTCCCTCATCCAACCGAGAAGTCACGCTTCCCAATAAGGTGACAGTGTCATGAAATACAATCATAGATACAAGCATACATACATACATACATACATACATGCATACATACATACATACATGTATACACATCATCAATGGATAACAAAACTCATACGCACACAGACCTCTATTCATATACTAGCGTACAAACTACTAGGGTCTCGACTACGGGTGTAACAATTTTACCATTCTAGTTAGGTTAATTATCCTAAGCAGGCAAAATCATAAAATAAGCACGTAGCACAATATGCTATAGCGATTATCATAATATAGCACATGTGATATAGTGAATAAGGCATGACATCATAGCATGACAAGTATGGCATAGTATCATGATGTATAAAGCATAATGTGTGTATGACATATAAAATGATACTGCATGGAAATGACATGGTGAAATGATAGCATGACATAAGTATGACATGGTATATGTATGACATAAATATGATATAACATAATGACATGACATAGTGACATGGTGTATGTGTGCGACATGGTATAATGATATGACATATGACATGGCATGTTACACCCACAATAGAGACCCTAGGAGTTAGGTCTTTATGTGTATATATGCGTAGATGTATGGTCGGATTGCCATACGTGTTTGATAATATAGGTTGTGATTAAGTGTATGCATGATGATAGTTTTGTGCTTATGTGTGAATGTGTATTGCCTTGGTTTGAAATGCATGATCTTATGTGCATGAATAGGTTAACAATGGATAGTTTTGCATTGTAATCTTGGTATTTATTGGCTTGTTCTGTGTGTCGTCACCTTATCGGGAAGCGTGCCTTCTCGGTTGGATAAGGGACGACAAGTAATTATGGTTTGGATTGTGATTGGAAGTGTTTTTGCGAATGGTATGAGTGTTGTGAGAGGTGTTGTGTGACTTAGGCAGGTTTGTGCGTGGAAAGTTGCTGTAACGACTCGTGAAGTGGCATCACGACTCGTTACAGACAGTTTTGTAAGCGTGCATGATGGAATAGTTACTGTAACGACTCGTGAAGGGTCCTCACGACTCGTTACAGTAGCTTTTGCCTTTATAGTCGGGATTTTTGGTTGGGCACGACTCGTGAAGGGTGTCACGAGTCGTTACAGTGAGTTTTAGCTTGATTTCTGAAGAATTATTGTGCTTCACGAGTAGTGACAGGACTGTCACGAGTAGTGACAG
>CANYBF010530440.1:0-16205 GCA_948192965.1 Dalechampia spathulata
TTTACAGAAACAATTTTATTAGGATGAGACAAAATTCTCGATTGAGGTTATGTACCAGGCTTGGAGGGACAAGGCATCGACACGGTAACCATTTATACAATTTATATCATTTTAAAAATAATGTATAATATAAAATTTATATAAGTATGTTTGCATTAACACTTATAAATTTTGTGTAACAAGTACAGAGATATGATAAACAAATTGAAGATAAAGAGAAAGCAACCTGTTTTCTATAGTGATTCGACTTGGGCTGCCTGACTACGTTATTGGGAGTTGCCTGAAACACAGCGGCAGAGTGCTACGGCTTTAAGAAATCGCCGTGGTGCATCTGGACATGACATTTCTACTCAAGAAATTGAAGATTATGTCTAGCCACCAAAAAGATTGGGTAACTTTGTTATTTTATCATTAATCAATTCATTTTACTTTTATTTATTGCTTATTATGGATGTGTTTACCATTTAGATAGAGCAAAAATGAGGGCCGAGAGCTGACACTTCATGAACTTTTCATGTACACTCATACACGAAAACATAATAGGATCAATTTCATCGATGACAGGTCACGTGAGATCAATGTAAGTATGACATTTTTTAATAATATCATTGTAATTTATACAATTCAAATTAATGTCATTGTATTATATAATTTTTTTAGGATCGGATGACACATATGCGGGAGGCAGCAACGCAACAAAATGACATCATAGATGACTCACATATATACCTAGACACTATAGGTGGGGCCTCGAAGGGACGCATTTATAGGATAGGTTCAGAGGCTAATAGCTACTACAATGGCTCATCAGTTAGCACATCTGCTTGTGGAGCACCTGAAGGTTCTACTCATTCATAACCACATTTAGACGATGCTATTAGACAAGAGATTCGTGATGCTGTACGTGATGCTGTTCATCATGCTTTAGATGCACAGATCCCCATACTATATGATCGAGTTGTACAACAGTTACGAGTTAATAAGCCTGTATCTGTGTCATCTTCCTCCCAGCCAGACCATTCTGCTCCATCTGGTGATGCCACTACTGCAATTGATACTTCTACTCCACCATCAGCAGCTACTCCTCCTGATTATGTTGCACCAGATCTTGGTACTGATGCTCCTTAATGATGTATTGTTTTATACTCTTATTTTGTTATTTTGTTTACTTTATTTTTTCATTTGTTTTGTTAAACTTTAATTATGTTGTACTGTGATTATTTAGATTGAATTGTGGACTTTAGAGAAGTTGTGATTATTTACATTGAATTGTGGACTTTGGAGAAATTTTTGAATGGAGAAATTTTTGAATGATTGATGTGATAATTATAAAAGTGTTGTTTTAACAGGTATCAAATTATTAGATCTTCATATTACAAAGGGAATTCTGCCGAATTTTTAGCAATATTAATTTTTTTTAATTTTATGTATTAATATTTTAATTCAAAATTTAAGTATAACTTTATATAAAATTTTATTATAATTATATCCAATTTTTCATATTTTAAAAAATATTAAAATATTAAAATATAACAAAATTAAATTCAATTAATTTTTAATTGTAGTGACTGAAATAGCTACGGAATTCAGTAGCTAAATTGCTACGAAACACTTTCCATCGCCAAATCCATAGCTATTTAGCTACGGAATTAGTGACGGAAAAATCCGTCGCTAAATAACTACAAAAATTTGAGACGAAATGACTGTTTCTATTTAGCTACGGATTTGGCGACGGAATGTGTTCCGTCGCTAATCCATAGCAATTAATTTAGCGTCAAATGGTTTACCGACGGAAATTTACCGTCGCTATTTTCATCGCTATACCAGATAGCGACGACTAATTTCCTTATAACGATAGTAAATTTTCGTCTCTATTTCCCTTCATTTTTGTAGTGGATTGATCTTAGTGGAATCCTAAATTGAGACTTAAGAGAAAGTAGACGTAGGCAAGAGTGTGGCCGAACCACTTTAAAATCGCACGTGTTGCTAATAGTAGAAGGAATTTCATTATATTTTCATTCTTATATATTTTTTTTAAAAAAGCAATTAAAAATCTTTTCAACTTTGATTTTGTTGATAATTTCCTTGACTAAAATTTTCAAAAATAAACTTAAATTTAGTTGGTTAACTTATTTTTTTTTCATTTAAATTTTAATTAAAATTAACTTTTAGCATGGTTTAGTTTCAATTTTCATAAATAAGCTAATTAATTTATTTTCATTATTATAATATTTTTAATCAATGAAAATATATATTATATCCTTATTTAATTACTTTTGAAAAATTGACAAAATAACTAATCTTTATTTCATTTCATTTCATATTACATAAAAATTAAGAAAATTAATAATTATTTATATTTTTACTTTAATTTTACATTTTGCCCTACTAATGTACATTAAGCCACCATAATTTTTGTGTTGAAATTCACAAAATTTTACTGATAAATGAACCTTTGGTATTTTATTCATAATTACTATTATATTTTTTAAAATAATAAAATAATTTATTTCATATTAAAATATATATACAATAAAAATAGCTAACTCCTTTTAATTAATATTAGTGAAATAATTAGAAAGAAAGGATTAGCTTTGAATAAGACCTGCATGCTAGCATATGAAGAATAAATACTTATGTGGTAAACTTTCATTAGTGCTTGTTATTATGTAAATTGCACACTAATTACTAAATAAAATATCTTATTAGTAAGACTATATATATATTTTTAAAAAAAAAAAAATTTTTTTTTAACTAGATAGTAGTGGATTAGGGCGTTCTGTGATTAGATTAAGGATATGAAGTGTTATTACTATATCATCTTTTGAAAATTCGAATCTCATTTTATTACCAAGATATTATAATTAACATTGTTCAATAAATCATAAATTTATGATAAAATAAAATATAATTAATATAAAAATTAATAATGAACATGATATTGAAACAATAGCATGATTGGAAGAAATATGCCCACTGCATCATCAGAAAAAGCTTGAACTTTCCAAGAAAACGAACATATTTGAGATGCTTGAAAAGGAAAAGCCGAAGAAAGAACAAGAACATGCCTACATAGAGCAGCAGTGTAGTCTTATCCAATTTATTGAGAGATTTACAGGGAATGGAGCCTACAACGGGAGTGCTTTGTTCCTCCTTGGTACCAAAAGGTGATGCCCTCATCCCAGGGGTCCCATCGTCTGATCCGACGAGCATCGTGAGGGAGGGTAAATCATGGTATCCAGCGGCCTTCTAGACGGGGACCCAGGTCTTGGTGCCCACAAGGAGTCCACCCAGAGGGCGTTACTCCCACATTGCGACTGCCAAAACTTGAATCGTGGCTTCTTGATATCAACATCACATCCGAGTACCAACTGTACTACATCCATGCAGGTATGAAAGAGTCTTCTTGTTATGACAGAGCACATTAATACGCTCTTACAGATGTTGAAGACTTTTCAACGGCTCAAAATTGTGGGAGAGACGACACTCTCCGAACCCAAACTTGCCTTCAGGATGAACCTGAGGACCACACCCAATTAACCCACATTTATCACCAACTTGCCCATTTTGAAGACCCACTGACTTGACCTGACCTGACTTTGTTTAGGATTAAAGAGGATTTAGACATATTGCACAGACCTCTGTTGCCAAATCTAAGCGGCAATATCTGACAGACAAATGCTCTCATTCATCCATCATCTCAACTTCTTCATTTCGTCCTCTACCTGTAAAATACATATATTTAATTATTCATAAATCCTACCCAATTTTATAAACTAATCATAAATTACAGTACAGATAAAAAACACAGTTAATAATCAACTAGTGATTAACGTTTTAACTCATATTATTATATTGATTAGCTAAACGAATGAAATTATACTCAATTAACACTATATACGAATACTAATTTCATTAATCAAATCATTAGTTTCAATAACATGATCTGGGTCCCGAGCCATCATCTGCTAAATTATACACTTTCCTTTATGAAGAAAAAATATATTGATTAATATATTAAAAATTGACAGATGGTATTTAATAGAAATTTACACGTGGATTATTATAATCTTGCGTGGCAAGTCAAGATCTTTCCGTCCTTACATTACAACTGTAAATGGTCAGCATCAATTCAAACAACCCAACCTCCAACCAACTCTTCTTTCTTATCCCTCCTCTCTTCTGTTTAATGGCCACCGTCCTCAAAACGCTGTCGTTGAAGTCACCAAACCCGCCTCAGCTAGTCTTTTCCACTGCCGACGGGTTATCCTCGAAAATCCCGAACTCCGCGTTTCATCTCCCGATTAAATACAAATCATGTAGCACCACCAAACTTTCTTCTAGAATTCCTCTCAACTTGGCCACCGGATCTCATCGCCGGTTGTTTAGGCTTGTTTCTTTCGTTTCCGAAGAAGAAACTCGAACTACCCAGACCGAAGAATCGGTTCAGCAACCTGAATATCAGGTACTGTTAACGTACATTTCTATAGCTTCCTAAGCTCTTGCCATAATGATTGTGATGATATTGGGAATTCTTTGGAAGATACATTTATGTCATTTTTGCGTTTTGGATAAATCTATCTTTTCGAACTTCTGATGCTGCTAGCTACTTTAACAATTTTCCTGATAAATTTGACATTGCTGCATTTCCGACCAATTGCTTTGGTGATTTCAGTCAAGGACTTCTATTACTAGTTGTTCTTTGGTCCTCAAAATCCGAAATAATTTATTCTCTGCGACGAGAATTTTAGCAAAATAATTTGAGAGCACTTGTTAATAGCATATCTTCCAGAGAGATGGAAGATGCATAAATTTTTCATTTGGCTTAGACCGTCTATTTCTGGGTAATTATGTTATTTGTTCAATCTTGTGCCTGACTATTCTGGTTCATGTTGTGTTAATAGACACTAAATTATAGATAGAACAATCTCTATCTTTCACTTATCCAGCGATGGCAATTCTTGGTTTCTTTTCTTTCCCTTGCTCGTTCAGCAAATATATTCTGATTCATAAGTCATTGTTAGTTTAACTGATTAGTAGTTTGGTTCATCCGACGTGAGCAGAGAATCTATACATCCCAATTCTACTAATAGTTTTCTTTTCAAGCATTCTGATTTTCTGCAGTAAATCTTTTCTTACGAGAAATTTTGATATGAAATTTTGATTTATCAGCAAGTTTTCTTGGCTTGTTTGCTGCTTTATTTCTATATCAGGATTCTTCAGATGGCCCTGTTGGGATGGAAAATAATGCTGGTTGTGGAAAGGTCGTTGATGATGAGGAAACATCTTCTTCTATCATCCTTACTGCCTTTCAATCTTACACGGAAGCTTTGGCCAATAACGATCAGTCTAGAATTGCTGAAATAGAAGCTTTTCTGAAATCTTCTGAAGATGAGAAAATTGATCTTGAAAGGAAGCTAACAAATTTGACCCACGAATTGCTTGTAGAAAGAGATCAGGTTCTTAGGATAAGCGCAGACTTCAATAATTTCCGGAGGAGGACAGAGAAGGAAAGGCTTTCACTGGTGACAAACGCCCAAGGGGAAGTTGTAGACAAATTATTGTCTATTCTGGATAATTTCCAGAGAGCTAAATCCCAGATTAAATTGGAGACTCGAGAAGAAGAGAAGATCAATAACAGCTACCAGAGCATATACAAGCAATTTGTAGAAATTCTGGGTTCCCTTGGTGTTGTCCCTGTGGAGATGACAGGAAACTCCTTTGATCCATCGGTGATTTGCCTCCAACTTAGAACTTGGTTATATGAATTGTACGCATAGAAAAGAAGTATCATCAGCCCCAAGCCACGATATATACACCATGCCTTTGCTTCAAATGTTGCAGCATTTTAGTTCATAAACCCTTTTCATCAATTGGAAAAATGACCGGTCCTGTCAATTGTTTGTTTGATGCAGGGAAGGTACCCAGTTGGCTTGAATATCAGTCAAGTATTTGACGGAATTTTCCAAAAATTTGATCAAGTTTGTTCAAGTTTGATGAAGAGGATACGCCTTTAACTCGAAGCAAGCCGTTGGTTTATTCAATCCAACTCGGTGAGTCATGCTAGTAATCTTGCATGATAGAAGCAACTTCCAGTCTCTGGTTCTGGCATAAAAATGTATTGATTTAAACATTTAAGCAAGAATTGTAGCTCCTTGAAAATTATGTATTTCAGATCTCATGAACCTGAGTTTTCTGAAAGTTTGTCGTATTATACAATTAAGTCAGCTCATTGGTTTCCATGACAGTTAAATGAAGCAATTATGCGAGAGAATTCAGCAGAACTTGAAGAATGTATTATCATTCTGCAGGAATTTCGGAAAGGGTTCGAACATGGTGACAAGCTATTGCGCCTGACAACTGTAATAGTATCAACAGGTCCAGGTCCTGCAAAGTCACAGCCATCTGGAGAAACCGAGACTGCAGCTGAAACGAACCAAGAGGACTACGGCACAGTACCAGGCTCTGCCTCCTCGAAGACGTCTTTACAGAAGTTCTGCAAAAGCATTAGCTATGGTGAAGTTCCCACTTTCTTCATTAAAGGAAATATCATTTTTACATCATTAAAGTGAGACACTGGTTCTTGAATAATTGATGGTAATGTTATGGTTCTCAATAACTTCAATTCTAAGCTTTTAAAGTCGAATAATATGAATTTACTCTGCTTCAACTACATGAATTTTCTTTTCTCATGAATAATTATAGAACTCCAATGAAAAATATTAAAGACTACAAGAAAATACTAAAAAATAACAGGAATAGAAGAAGTTATTATTTGTTTCTAAATCTATTTTTATAATTGATTTTGTGTAACCGTATTAAATAATTATCGTATATAATGATGATAAATAATAATGATTAATGTGTTCTTAAAAATAAAAAACTTTATTCTTAATAATAATAAATAATAAATAGATCATTAAAATCATATGAATAATATTTAAATCTTCTTATTAATAAATTATGAGTATTCTTTAGAGAGTTCAAGTAGTTTCATATTCAAATGAATTGTTAAAAAAAATTAGATCAATTTTTTTTTTTTTACAATATGATAAATCTCAAGCTTTACAAAATTTCCAAATCTCCTATAATGTAAATTTATCATATATTTATAATGTAAATTTATCGTATATTTTTGTCAATGTTAAGGCTAAAAGGTCAATTATCAAGTATTTTAAAATGACCATAGAATTACCAGAATATGTACAAAAAATCCCATGACCAAAAGGCAGTTCACCCACATAATATTATAAAAATTACATTCACAGGTTATATATATACACATTGTGAAGCATGCCTTTGTTTATTAGACTCCATTATTTATTATTTTATATATGAAAATTTATTTTTGTATGTTAGATGTGAATAGCTCGTATTGGTTCTCATGCTCAGCAATCCTACCTAGATACTGATGTTCCGGGCCGAAGGTGTGGGTCTTTTTCTAACATTCAAAACAACAGCACAATCCTAATACAACAAGTTTGGTAGCAGGGAGGGAGGAGTAGAAATCCACTACTTCCGTAAAGGGGACTTAGCCACCCAACCCACGGGAGCATTCCAGGATCTACAAATGGACTCGAACACAACCACAGAAAGCAATCAAGTTTCGTTCTAATATGCAAGACATAGGCCTCGATTTCCCCAGTAAATTGGCTTGCGAATATCACAAAAGAAAGAAAAGAGGATAGCCATGTAGCCAGCAAAAAAGGCTAAATCAACAGCATATTTTAAAACCAAAACATCAACCATAATCACCGACTGCGCTGTGACTAGAGAAGCATCAACATCTACTAGAGCCCCTGAAACATCCCCATCCTCTATTTAGGAATGTGCAATACGTTATTATCTGGTTAATATTCCATTGTATTTTAAATTTACTGTCACATTAAAAATGAACTTCTCAGTAGTATTTTGGTTATGTATAACCATGATTTGAGTTAGTAAAATATTAATGGAAAATACCATTTTTTTCATGATTTTTACCTCTAATTTTCAAAAATCTAGATTCTATCTAACAATGTATGATGCACATTGCTCAACATGCAACACATGTTGCATTTTTACTCAATTTTTCGTATAAAATTGAACTATTTATTAGGATTTAGCTTCACATTATTCAAATGATCTAAATCAATAATAAAATAATTAAATTTCTTAAATTTTAACTTTAAAATTCAAATTTTATTTCAAAAAATATATATTTTGCCTAAATAAATTAATTGATGATAATTGAATTCAATTTCAAGTATTATTAAATTCCTGATAATGATATAACTGATTCTAGAATTATTTAGGATTAATTCCAATGCTAGATTTGACCAATTTTCGTATTTAAATGATCAAAAATTCCTTTGGATGAATTGAACGTGAGTTGCACGTTCACAAATGTGCGTAAGAAAAAGTAATGTGTGTAGGCCTCATCATTCAATGAACAATATGATGACTACAATAGAATTATTTGTTATGTAATTCTAGAGCTAATTGATATACCTCTCACGTTGATTTAACTTTAAAAAAAGTTTGAAAAATATCTTCAAAATTACCCTTTGCGATGAAGCATGTTGTTACCATTCATGTGTGATGCACCTTCACCATTCACGTACATGGCTGCATGCATGCATGCATGCATGCATCATGATGATAATTGAAGCTGGGTTGATAAGAGATTTTGTGTAATTTATTTTGCTCATCAGATTGTATTCCCTATTTCTAGTTTTCATTTTTGATACATTTGCTTTATATGTTATCATGCTTTATTATTGTTTTCATGAATATAAAACTCTATTGGAATATATTTTCATCATTTGAAATTATCTTTGAGATATTTCATTAATACTCATATCATAGTTCGGTTAAATCATTTATATCATAGATAACAATTGAAAGAAGAATGTTGAATAGTAGATCATATGTATGAGTTATATTTTATTAAACTTACATTGTTTTTGAATGATTTAAATTACTTTAAATATTTAAGATAAAAAGATAACCAACCCCTTAAACTTATGAGTGATGTTACATTTCACCCCTAAACTTCATTTATTGTCAATTAAACCTTCAAACTCTCTAATGTCATCATTCAACTTGGAATTTTGACATCAATCAAACAGTTGTTAAATTTTGAACTTTGATTGAAAATACAATTTAAGGTGAGATTTAACTATAATCATGAGTTTAAACATCTATTTAAGTTCTAATTAAAATTTTATTTAATTATTAATTTATTACAAAATCAAAATTTGAATATGCCAATTTATTAAAAAATCATCAACAAAATAATAAATTAAATATAATATAAACAATTATTATTTATCATCAAAATTCAACTAATTGATGTTACATTTTAGCTAATTATCTTTAATTTTAAGCCATAAATAATTATATAATAATTTTAAAATTATAATTCCAATTATATAAATGCAGTAAACAATAGAATTGGAATTCGAAAAGTTAATTGGATTCCAAATTAAGGTATCTAAACAGGATTAAGTATTTTATTTCTTTAAACATTATTTAAAATTATTGATGGATAAAAAATTAAATATTTAAAAATGGAAGATAAATCAATGGGATAAAAGAAAACCTGAAAAATATGTTAGGTAAGAATGTCAAACAATCTAGAGTGGAACCTCTTTTGTCTCTAGGATGGAACTGATGAAGAGCATGTAAGAACTCAGAATCGCTTAAAGCTAAAAATTTATTTAAATTTATTTAATAAAGTTTATTTAATAAATTAAGTTTAAGTTAGATAATATTTGATCTATTTAAACTTATGAATAGGCTTAATAAGAAACTCATAAACTAACTCGTTATTTTATAAAAAAATATTTAATTTTAGATACATAATCTATAAATTTATGATTATATAATATATAAAAATATTTTTTAAATATAATTATTAATATAAAATCATAAATATATATAAAATATAATATTTTTATTAATTTTTTAAATAAAAAAGTAAATAATTTATTTTATAATTTATATTTATTAGATTTATTTAAGATTTAATTGAAGTTATTTAAACCTATGATATATCAAAAAATTAAAAATTTTAATTCAAATTTAACTCATTTAAACTCACAATACAATAAAAAATTTAGATTAAACAATCAATTAAAAATAAATATTATATAAATAATCAAGTAGTAGCTGTCAATGTATAATAATTAAAAATATAAAAACAATAATTAATTACCGTTGAATTTTCAACTTACCAATTTAATGTCATGTTAAATCATACAACATTTTTAATAAACAACAATTTATGATTTTTTTTGAACCATGATAATATATGTAACATTAAATATCAATGGAGTATATCATCATCACTATTTTCCACAAACAAAAACATATCAAAGTAAAATAACAATGCAAAAGTTACAGAAATATTAATCATAATAATATAATAATAAATATTAATAATATTAATAATAATAATTATTATATTAATAATATTCCATATAATATTAAAATATTATATTATATAAATCACAATATAATAATAATAATAATATTATTATTATTACTATTACTTATTATTAATATTATAAATAATTAATGTTAGTATTATTCAATTTAATAATAATAATAATAATTTTTATTATTATTTTAATTTTTATTCAATCATTATTATTCAATATAATTAATCATTTATTATATTATTAATCATATTATAAAATAAAATTAATCATTACAATATTATTACATTTTTATTTATAATAATAAAATATTTATTATTAAAATAATAATTAAATAATTTATTTAATGTGACGGACAATTTTGATTATGACATGTCATTATCACATATTTATTCATCTTTATAATCGATGATCAACTTTATTTTTATATGTCATGTCATCATCGTATTATCATCTATCTGTCACGTCATCGATAAAACCGGTCACCAACTCACATCAAATTAAGAATTTTTTTCATTTTCACAATCAAATTGAGAAATTGACCGAACGGATGAAACAAGTCGAAAGGAGAGGAATGATGAGATGCACCAATCTCCAATTATTTATCTTCGTATATCTACAATCATAATTTTGTCTTTTATTTCTTATTATTAATTGTTTTTTTTCTTTTTCTTTGGTTTTTTTTATGAGGAACTTATTGTGCCACGTAAGTGTTATTCTCTGTTCCCTTGATTTAAGGGGTCTCGGTTGCATTGATTGGGATTATTATATTCATGTCTTGTTAATTTACACGTATAATAAATGTAATATCATTTTGAATCGATGTAAAATATTAATTACATCAAAATTTTAAATTTAAATTTGAATTTAATATATATAATCTCATATAAATATAATTTATTTATCTATAATACAAATTAATCTAATAATTTAATATGTTTTGGTTCAGGAGTGATTGATAGTAATAGAAAAGTAGTTGGCGAACCATGCTTTAGTTTGAATGACCGCTGGCGACAAGCGTCATTCTTGTCTACTCTTCAAGGATTGGGATAACTTTGAATAATATAAAAATGAGATAATTAATTAAAAAATAAGATTAAAATAATATATATATTTTTAAAAATTTTAATATGTTAACTTTAATATGAATGATTTAATTATAAATTATATTTTAAATGAGTTATAAATCAATTCATGATATGATATGAGTTTTAATTGTATCAATAATAAATTAATACGAATCAAATATGGAAATAAAAACAGTAATGGGCAAGAAGTTAAAACTCAAAATAAAATAGTGGGGGGAGGGTATTGTATTTTAATTAAGAAGGAGTTATGAATCTGAGGCGAGAATGGCACAAGGAATTATGACGAGGGAGGAGTACCCTGTAACAACTCCCAAGTACATGCAGTTAATGCTTTTGTCCTATATGAATTCCTTTATGCAGTTAATGCTTTTTGTCCTATATGAATTCCTTTCAAAATAATAAACTATCTTTTTTTTACACTTTTGACGAACTTTTTATACATTTAGGTTCAAAATAAAAATTAATCAATTTTAATTAAATTTAGTTTGCAAAAAATCAAAAAGATAAGAATTCAAAAATTGTTAGTAATAATAATTTCAAATATTATTCGAATTAAAATTTATGAGAACAAGTTTTAATGAATGGTCATACTGAAAGCTCAGATTCAAATAATCCATCAGGATTAACATCTTTTATAAATGTTCAAAATAAAGTAAATCAATTTTTAGAGAAATTTCATTCATTGGGATCAACCGGAGATTCATCAGAACAAAGCGATGCACTAGTTAGTGAAATAGGAAAATTGATGAATGAGATGTTAGATGCAATTGAATAAGAAAAAATCTTTGAAAGCTCCAAAAAGATCTTTGACTAAAAAAGATATTTTGAAACTGAGAAAAGAAAAATTAGTTCCTTTCATTTCTGACCCCTTAGTAAAGGCAGCCAACATGGATAATAGTAATTTAGTTCAAGACCTTAGAAAGTCTTTAGAATTGGTAATGTCACATCTTTTAGTTGTGTAACATGCTCCCATAAAATGATTATTAACTTCATAATCGAGAAAGTCAATAATTATCCTATAAATGATTCTATACATTCCTAAATAAGTATGAAATATATATATATATATATTAAATAATTGTCCCTGATTTATCATACATGCATCATTAAAGTCCTTACCACTTAGTGTCATAGTTATTCACATTATTACAAGATTATAATAACCTAATATTTAAAATACTGTCAAAGTTTTATTTAAGAGTTGCACCATTATTTCCTTAATAGAAGTCTGGAAAGTTCATCATTACTAACACTCAATTGATTTGTCCAGCTGCTGCTTCTAACGTTCCGGTTCGGCGACCTTACTTGATCTTGTGTTTATCAATTGACAAACGCTGAGTATAAAACTCAGTGGTGCTAGTTATAACATGTAAAACTTAAGGTATTTTATATTTCATGAATGTTGATGCCAAGAAATCATTATGTCATACATTTCAAACAATATGTATATTTCATTTGTATATCATGTCATATATGTATGAATCATTTAGCATGACTATCGTAAAATATGATGAAATTCCAACTATAATAAATATTCAAGTGAAGTTGATTTATTATTTAATCATATCATGAATTCACATCATATTATGTTGATTTATTATTTAATCATATCATGAATTCACATCATATTATGTCGTATGTCATGAATTATGAATAATGTGTATTTATAAGAATGCATTTATGCTATGCATTCTCCCTCTTATTCCTTGTTCCATCATATCATTTAAACGTATATTTACTGGGTCTTTCATTATAACATAACTTTGATTCTTTACATATGAGCTCATTTAACATCTTGCTTTTCAATTCTATTTCTTTCATATCATGATAACATATTATTTTATTCCCGTAGGAATTTATATCATTGTGCCTAGTATATTCATTTAGCCTTTTTCTCATATCACATCATATTCTTTTTCTCCTTATTTCATCATATCATGCTATATCATGTTTATGTTAAATGTTTTATGTTCATGATATAAATATAATGCATAATTACATTCAATTTGTTGTAATGCTATTGCATTACCAAACCTTTGCCTCTTTGATCATTTAATGATTGAGGACTTCAAACATTCTAGCACAAACCTAGTATGTCCTTACCTTTGCTAATATCCTTGGATGATTCGTGAATATTTTCCATTGATTTACCTATTTTAAAATCAATATTAATATTTTATTAGTGATTAAATTCATCTTTTATCATTCTTATAATTATATACCATTGAATAAATCAATGTCATTTCTAACGTGTTTCTTCTAGTTCACTGCTTAATTTTCCCTTTAATAATAACTTAGTTTATTTAAAGTCATTCTATCTTTACTACCATTTGATCATCCTTATTTTATTTTAATTTATAAAACTATCATCATTTTTTTGCTATATTATCGTATCATAATAAACTTTAATCATACCTTAAAGTCCTTTAAATCAACTTTATTCTAATAATATCTTTATCGTGCATGTTTATTTATCTCCCTTTATTTCGTAAATAATAATCTATGAAATAGTTAATATCAAACCTCTTATGAAGGACTATACCTTAACAGCAAGTTATTATCGCTATTAATAAGTATATAGATATTTACCAAATAGTTTAAAATTAATCCACTACTTATTAATTCTGTTATCGTTTAAATTATAATTAGCATTATGTTTATATTTTGCAACTTAATTTAGTTTCTGTTGAAAATCAGTTGCTGTTAAGTCATAATTTAATATGACAGTCTTAAATATATGATAACATAACTCTGTTGATATCATAATACTGATTATTTCTTAATATTCTGTCTATATAACTCTAATAGTTTCTTATTACTATTTCTGTCTGATCTTAACTTCTGTTATCAAGTTAAGTTCAGTAATACCTTAAGCATTTAGAAAAATATTCAGTTCTTAAATAATTTCCTGCTAGTTGATTCTTAAAAATCATGTTAACTTAAGATCAATAATTAATCAAAACAGAAATCTCTTAATAATCCTAATATCAGTTAATTATAATCCTTAATTAACTTAACTTATAACCTGTAACTATAAAATTTATATTCTGACTTAATCATTCTTCTGTTATTCATACTTAGTCTCAAATATAATGTCATTAAATATAACTGTTTAACATTTAATCATTTAATCCTGCTTAAAACAATATCATTATCTTAATATTTCAATCAGATTCAACTTATCTTAACATATTCAATATTTATGTCTTAAGTATTACCACAATTTATATTCTGAATTAACACTTCACTTATTCAATTTAAATATATATATCTCTAATCATTAACTTAGTTCATATATATGAAATCAACCAAATAGATTTATTCTATGATTCAAGCATATTTAATCTTTTAAGTATTCTGTTACTCATGTTAATGTCCTTAAACCTTATATCTTATACTTAAATTAATTTAACATCTTTCATATTTTATTATTTTTAAAGTCCATATACATTAACAATAAGGATTAAGCCTTAATATGATCAATATGCTTATTTAAGTCCATCCTTCTTTATAAATACTTAGTTTGTCTTCTTATTATTTATTTCCTCCATTTATTCTTCAATTGAAATATAAAATACCTTTAATCATACTTTACTTAATCACTAAATTTAAAAATTTCATGTCTTATTTGTTAAAAATGAAGATTTAGCCTTAAATAATCAAAACACTTATCTTAACATTTGATTTTCCAACTTATACTTAATTTTAATCTTCTGTTTTTCTTATAACCATCTTATTTTATAATTAAAACTTACCATTCTTTAAGAAAATCCTTTTAAATAATTCAGCCATCAAGAAAAATCCAACACCAACATACCCACACAAACACACATCATTTTATTTCATGTCTATTACAACCTCAAGCACTAAAACCATCAAAACATAAACTAAAAATCATCAAAAAGTTCAAATACTATTTGGCCAACAACTTAATTTCATCAAAAATTCACAAACCTAATGGATCTAAGACTAACTCATACTTACCAACTCACCTTTCAATTCATATATCTCAAATCTTCACTAAAAGTGACTCCTTTGGCTCTTAAGCTTCGGATTTAATATGGTTCTCCACCATTTGACTTCCTCTTTATAGATCTATAACTCAAATCAACATGCATGCACTAAAATCAGTTATATCTAAACCAACAAAGAAGATTTAGTTCACAAAGGTTTCGGTCTTCTTAAGAAAAACCTTAAAACTCATGGATTTACTGCTTACTCTTAAGGATCTTTGTAAAAAGGCTTCAGTCACCCCTTTAATGGCATCTAACATGCATGTTCTTGACTTCAAATTGAATATCCAGTAGTAGCTTAACTTAAAACGTTGAAAGACCAAGCAAAAAGAAGAGAAAGGTTGTGGCTTTGGCTTACTTTTAAGAGATATACATGCGTACTTTAAGAGAATGAAGAAGAAGTGAATGGATTTACCTCTAAAACTTGATCTAAACAAATGAATCCTTCATTATTCTTGAGGTTTGAAGAAGATTAGGCAAGGGAAAGCTACGGTTGGTGTCACATCCTGGTTTACATAGCATTTTAATATGCATTTATTTTTGGCACATGATATCGAGGATGATTGATGAATGCGTGAATTGGAGAAAAATGGTATATGTACTTCCTATGTTAGTTACAAATTAATATTATATGCGTATATTGTCATAATAATTATGCAAGAGGAAATAAAAGGGTAGAAGGA
>CANYBF010530537.1:0-16396 GCA_948192965.1 Dalechampia spathulata
GAATGCTGCTTAGATGCCTGGATAGATTAATGTGCTACAAGGCATCATGAGATATTGCATAAATATCATGTCATGCATCATATAACAGAATACACTCATGGCATGCATAGAGAAAGGAGGAAGAAAGAAAGGAAAAGAGAGCTATATGCTCCAATCATGCTGGGTCATAATGATGATGAGATTCTTTAAAGGAATCGTTTAGATGAATTACCTCCCGAGAAGGGAGATAAGTCTCGAGACCTACTATAGGATAAAGGTGCAAGGCACCATACAGTTATATGACCTCCTTCGGGAGATGAGTACCGGTACCTATCGGGACCCAGCATGAGAGAGAGATTATGCACAATCATAAAAGAAAAGAAAGGATATGTTATATTATAGGAAAATAAGAGGGTGATGCATAGCATAAATACATCCTCATGTATTATCATTATCATTCACACGTCATGAAAATGTAAGGGAAAAGATGAATGGGGTACTAAGAGTGCTTATATGAATGTGTTACAAATATCTAAAGAATGGTACGGAAATGAGGAACACCAAGAATGATGGTGTCCTCATAGTAATGATGAGATATAGATGGTACTAATGATGAAGGAGGAAGGGTTAATGAATGAATATTCAGAGAATATACCATAAAGCATGATCATGCAACTGTGTGTTATATGAATATATGACATACGTGAATATGTACTATGGTGTCTATGGGTTATGTATGATACAGATGTCGTATGTTCACATGTGATATGATATATGTGTGATGTAATATGTCTTATGATAGGAATTGTAACTTATGTCGTAAGTTATATTGCATATAATGATGAGATGATATAGTTTCCCTAAGGAGGGCTTGCGATCTAAGTATAATCCATTAGCGGACACTCGAGGGGATGTAAATATGTTACAGGAACGCCTGTTTACGGTATGATTAGAAGGTTTGGCTTGTATCACATATCCATCCTTGTTGTTATTATTGTATGTTATGGTTATAGCACCATTGAGTAATATACTCAGCGTTCATCATTTGATGGATGCAGGTCAGTAACTGAGGAAAGAACATGGATCTCGGGGCAGCCATTTAGCAAGGATTTATTGAAGGTGAGGACTTAGTGTAGTTTGTAATTGTATTGATTTATTTATCTTTTTAGTGGCAGTAAATGTATTATGTATGTGCGTCATGTGATGCTCTAAGTTTTATTCTGCCTATTTATCATTGCCTGTTAGTATCACGTGCATGATAAATTGAGATGATGGTTTATCCCTTATAGGGTAGCTAATGGTTTTCTTTTAGGAAGTCATTAGCTATTCTACAGAAGCATGGCACACCTGGTCTGGGTGTAACACTTTAGATCATAAATAAGCATTAGAAATCAATAAACAAACAAGATTGAAGCTAATCATCAAGAAATCAACCCAAAATTCATAAATCCATAGCAAAAACCATAAGAAAATAGAGAAACATGAATTTTTAACTCACCACAGTAGGTTTTCTTCATAGATCTTGGTCCCTAAACGTGTTTAGGAGCCTAACTAGAGTTAATTAGTCTCTAAATCCTAAACAAATTACTTAATTAAGTGTTTAATTAAGTGAGAGTGAATTTTGGTAGAGTTAAGGCATTTTTAGCAAATTTCTAGCCCATTTTCCACGAACCCAAGTGCTATATTTATCATGGAAAGTGTTAAGGGAAATCTAATTTTCAATGTGAGATTTGAAAATTTTTAGGCTATATGTGCAGCATATAGTGCTATGTGAACAACATGTAGTGCTACATGCTATGCACATACCATTTTGACTCGTTGTATAGGTCCCATTATGGTTGCATTGGGATGTTCGCCCTATGCCTAACAAGAGTCATTTTATGTTCTAAGATATTGTCTAATATGACACATCTTAGATTTGGTACCAAGAAGGCTCTCGACCAAACATCTTTTTTCGTTATATGCATAGTGCATAGTACTACATGCTATGCATATAGCATTTTGCTCCTATGTGCGCCGCCTTGCATGAGCAAAATGTAATATATGCTATAGTTCCAATAAGCATCATTTGGTATTTTAATACACTATGCTATATGGAGCACGTTAGATTTGGCTTGAAAAGTGGACCCCACCAAACGTCTTCTTTCGCTATATGCATAGCATATAGTGCTACATGCTACGTATATAGCATTTTGCATGCTATGCACTCCACCTTGTACGAGCAAAATGTAACACGTTCTGTATGTCAAATAAGCGTTATTTGACATTATAAGACGTTATGCTATGTGGAGCACATCAGATTTGGCCTAAAAAGTGGTCCCCACCAAATGTCTTTTTTGCTACATGTTGTACACATAGTGTTATGTGCTCAATGTGTTCTGTTTGTATGCTCTGCCTCGTACGAGTGAAATGTAATGCACTTTATATGTCTAGAACACTTAGAGGAAGTTAGAAGGCATGTATGCAAATCGGGGTTGACATCGGGGACTTGTATCGAGCCGAATCAATGAAAACTTGAGATTACGCGTGTACGTGAGAAGTCAGGGTCAACAATTTACCCTCTGATCAGGACTATTTTGAGGTGATACAAGCGTAAGTTATCAAAATGAGACCTAATCATAACATGACTTTTCATCGAAAGTACGTGAAGTACTTAACCGATGCTCGTGTTGAGGTTTGATGCTCATGTTGAGGCTTACAGAATGCTCATACTAAGGCTTGTAGAGTACTCATGTTAAGGCTTACAGAATACTTACATTGAGGCTTGTAGAATGCTTGCGTTGAGGCTTGTAGAATGCTTGCATTGAGGCTTACTGAATGCTCATATTAAGGCTTGCAATTTAAATTCTGTAACTGGGAGCCTAATGCTCGGGCTAGATGATCAGTGCTGATTTGCAGCTTATGCTGATGCTTGCAACCTAATTCTATCACTGGGAGCCCGATGCTCGAGTTTGATGACCAAGGCTGATCAGTGGTCTTTGGCAAGATCGATGGCTTTATTGCAAGGCTTAAAATCATCTGATGTCAGTGTTCAAATGCTTACTGCTAGGGTTTAGGAATCAAGGGCTTGATTCTATGATCGCTATTGGGATTTGGGATCCTCTGCTATGGCTTGACATTTTCTGGTTGACAGTTTTGACCAGTAATGATCCCAATTCTATCATTGAGATCCCGATGTTCAGGCTAAATGATCAAGGCTGATTGGTGGTCATTATTAGACTGATGGCTTTACTACGAGTTAAAAATCATTTGATGTCAACGTTTAGATGCCTATGGCTAGGGTTTAGGAATCAAAGGCTTGATCTCTGCTGGATTGGGTGGCTAACTGTGGAACCAAAGGTGACTGTCTGCTGGGTCGGGGTGATCAACCGTCAGATTAATTCTCATGCCATCAAATAATTGTCAAATATTTCCAAAGTATGTATTTAGGATCCCTTGCTGGAATGTGACACTATCTGGTGAACAGCTTGACCAGAAGTCAAATGCTTGAATAATTCTGATAATCTATTGGATCAATTTCTTGTCTATGCTAGACATGGAAAAGTAATTTGTCAATGAAATTGGTATTGAAATAGTCTAGGAAAAATATCTAAATTTTTTAGTATCAGTATGCTACATTCTGATTGATTTTCTGGATTTTTCAAATATTACGGGTCATGAAAATTAGGCTTGACAAAGCAAACGACCTCTAAAATTTTGAAATTTTTATAAGAGGCTCAATTTACTAATTGCATCTTGCTGGAAGGGTGGTGCACGTTAGTAGAGGCTCCCATAGGCTGGTGCAGGTTAGCAAAATTTGCTATATGCAGAGCGCATTCCACTACATGCTGTGCATATAGCTTGGAAAATTTAAATTCCAAGGCTTTCAATCCAAAAATTAGTTTGTTTCTCCTCCCCAAAACTGCTTTTCTCTCAATTCCTCAAGCTCGAAACTTAACATTTTCTAAAAAATGACCGAAATTAGGATGTAACCAACCCTCGGGACCCAGAATCGATCTCGAGCTATGCTTTACCCGAGCACACAACTCATGATGCTTATTTCAGGGCTTGTTTTGAGGATCCAATTGTCGAAACCTTTGCCATAGGCTCCCATCGGTTTCGAGCTCCTCCTGAGAAGGTGAGTTTTTCATATTTTGGCTTGGTTTTATAGTTTTTTTTGTAAGTTGAGTGTAGGCTTATTTTACTGTATTTAGGCCAATGTTGGGCTTGAATTAGGTGCTAGGCTACTGCTAGGCTTAAGTATGCATGTGATTGTCAAGGCATTTTGATGAAAATTAGGTTTTTTTGAAATGGGTGTTGCTATGTGCGATGCATATAGCACTATTTATGCTATACATAGACTATATGTGGCATACATAGGGTTATGTGCTGCACACATAGTAGTGAAAAATAGGCCAAAACAAGCATTTTTTGGCCATTTTTTTAAGAGATTATGCATCTTTTTGATTTATAAGCATGAATAAGTTAATTTTAGGGTTAAGGGGAGGAACTCTGGACCTCTAAAATATTATCTACATTCTGTAATTCAATTTAAAAGCTAACCTAAATTTTGTAATTTGTAGAGTGAGCTGAATAGTCATCAAAACTGGCAGTATCCAAGGCATCTTTGAATGGTACTCCCAACTACCTCAGGAAATTCACGTCAGAGTGGACCAGAGCTATTTTTGTCCATATATCTCTTGCTTCACCAGCGTGGAGAAGAGATGAAATAGATTTATCATCACTGCCATGATTGAGAGATGGATGGATTCTACTCACACCTTCCATTTGCCAGTGGGTGAGATGCTTGGTAGGATGATCTTTATAGATTAGTACACTTGTAGTTTTCTACTATATATGCTAGGGTGTACTCTATTCAACGGCACTAGGAACAACATCCACATATCTGTGTTGTGGGTTCTCTATGATCTGAATACCATCGGGAGATTAGATTGGGGTAGCATCAGCCTGGCTCATTTGATGCAGGGGTTGGGTCTTTGTAGCAGGCAATACAGAGATCATTTCATTAGCTGCTGGTAGGTTGTTAAGGTAAGTAAAATTCTATCAATTTTGATATCGATGCTTGATTAAGTCTTTTGTTGACTGTATATGTTGACCTTGTAGATCATAGCATATGAGTTTGGGCTATTGCCAGAGCCCAAGATTTTACAGGGAGTACCGCTTGACTTTCCCTGTATGCAAGCATGGAGTGTAAGACGTCAGAAGCCGGATTACACAATGGATGAATTAAGAGAGTATCTCAATGATTTGACTTAGGATCAAGTAAGAAAGAAACAATTTAATTAATATTAAACTGAATTGAATTGGTTTAAGATATACCTGAGTAGGCATCTTTTTGTCTATTGTTATCTAGATAAGTGCACCCTAATCCTTAGAGCAACATACTAGAGAGCTCTGAGGGCAGACTCTTTTACTTGGGCAAGCGCATCATTGATAGGCAGTTGGAGCCAGAGGGCCATGTGGAGCTTGCTACACTACCACGTGTGATATTCTAGGCATCTTGTACTGATACAGACCTAGAAGTGATTGTTTTATTGATGGGCATTCCCGAGCGAGGGTGCATGTCTGAGTCACCAGTAGACTACCCTACTTTCATACAGATGAGGCTGCTAGGGCATGTGGAGTTTTCCACATGTAGAGGCCAACATGACAGACCTAGTGGGTCTGGAGTCAAACTTGACATTCCCCGAGGAAAAGGTGGACATCGTGGTTTGCCAGCTATTGGTAGTTCTTGAAGTGGTAGTACCTTGAAGAGATATCGTGATACTGGATCTGGTATGACTCCCCCAAGATCAATGTCTAACACTCCAGAAGTGCCCCCTGGATATGAGCATCCCTTAGACTTTGTTGAGGGTCAACTAATGTGGCCACAGAACCCGCTGATCTATACGTATAAAGAGACTAGTTGTCCATATGAGACATCCTTCTCGGTGCCGATGAGGGATAAAATTGAGTTTTACCCATCGAATACCACTCATGTGAGTATATATGCTTTATACACTCCTAGCTTCAATGGCTTTACATGTGTTTGACTTGTATAGGTGCCATGAGATGCCATGGCTAATGCTACAAGGCTTTGGAGAAGATTGCATTGCTATCACACCTCTGAGATGTTGGATGTTCAGGTGAGTACCTGTTATAGATATAATGCAAATGTATAGATGCATGGCTTACATGCCTATATGTTTATGTTTGTAGACAAGCAAGAATTTTGAGTGTGAGGAGCAAAATTGCTATGCTTAGATGATCGAGCAGATGAGCAGAGAGATCGTCCGGCTGGCAGCAAGTCTAGAGCATTACAACATCAAGGTTCCATATAGTCCAAGTCTAAATGAGGATCATTCAGGCGATGATGATGCCTAGAGGAGACATGATATCTGATTCCTACATGCATGATATCAAAATTTTGTAGTTTCTGTAAAATAACAAGCTAGAATAATACAGTCTGGTGTGTGGGCCTAGTACATTTGGGCTATGGTGTACAAACTTTGCAAATAGCTAAATGCTCAAACTTTGTATCTTTTAGATTTATTAGTGAAATCCAAAGTTGCTCGCTGTTACAAACATTTCATGCTTTATACTTCATTACTGAAATATAACTTGCTCATTTTTCTATGTAGAAATTAGATAAATAATGACTCAGAAATCACTGTATACTTTTCATGCCCTTTCTCACCTATGGGGCAACAATGAGTGGAATCGATTAAGTATGATTGGACTCTAGTATTTGAGGAACTTTTAACAAGTTTCAATCAACAATGCTTTTCTGCATGCTGTCGTGCAATTCTGGGATCCAGTGGCCCATGTCTTCCAGTTCTGACATGTAGAGCTGTGCCTAATGTATGAGGAATTTGATGCTATTCGTGAAGTTACTTGTAACATGACAGCAATGTTAACAGTACCTGTGCCTACTGGAGAGGCATTCCTGTACCTGATTAGAGCTTTTGATGTTAGTCCAATTGAGGTGAGGTCACTTTTGACTGCACATGGCTACATTGGCCTTACTGCTATTTTTCAACTATGTAGCCAAAAACCTGTAAATACTTTCTCATGGTTGAGGATAGCGGGATTTGGATTACTGGCATAATTCCTATTTGTCGATCCATCTAGCCATGGAGATTTATTGATCGAGCCAGTGATAGATGAAATGATACAGGGTTAGACTCCCTTTCCTATGATTATTGTAGAGATGATCCTCAGGTTGGACAGAGTCAAGCAGGGACAGTTTTGGCGCTTTAGTAGTAGCTTACTTTTGCTCCAAGTAAGAATTCTAACCTGCCTTTATAGGTTTTCAACTTAGAAAAGCTATGTTTTACCCTAATTTTTGCATGAGTCACATTTTGTAAGGTTTTTGACTCATCGGGCTATTGATTTTTTTAGACCCTAACTTTTGCCTAAACTGCCCCCTTGGGTTTTCAGCTTAGCGGGTCACTCTAATTTTTGCTTGAGCAACCTTTTGCAAGGTTTTCAACTCAGTGAGCTTTTATTTTTATTTTTTTTACAGATTTGGCTTTAGGAGAAGCTTGAGATTCTGGCACCACTAGTGGGTGATCTGCGGAGATACTTACGTTATAGCTATATACGAAGGGGCTACACTTTCATTGAGGCAAAGACGTTGACATTCCATGGCTAGATTAAGTGGATGGGAACCAGGCTTGAGAGTGAGGTCAGGTAAACCTATCCTCGGTGGCGCATAGAGCATGTAACTGTGAACACTTATATAGACCGCATTCCACTGTCGGGATTTAGGCATTGCATGCACTACAGTCCTGCCAAAATCTATTGTTAGTATAGTCATAGGCAGATTATCCCTCAATTGATAGAGTTTGAGGGAGGACGTTTGTTGTCTGGCTTCTTGGAGTATGTGGAGAGAACCTGGCCCTGCTATAGAGTTATGTTGGTAGTGACCCCTGGAGCTGGATTTATTATGGTTGAGGAGTATAAGCTGTAGGTGCTGCACTACACCTGAATCTTGTACTGCAAGAAGTTGTTAAGCAACAAGATTGCATGTAATAAAGAAAAACAATGCTCTGTGTTTGAAATTTGTATTACTTCTGGCTAAGCTTATGAATAAGTGTTCCATTTGTATTAATAAGATTAAAACATTTACATGAAAAATGTTAAAATTAACTCAGAAGCTTCCCAATAGGCTTCAGACTTAATCCCTATCGTTGACTAGCCTCATGCAAGATTTTCTTATCAACTATTTTAATGCTCTCCTTCTGTTTTCAAGAGCTTTAACTTTTGCATGAGCCATCCAAGTAGATTTTTAGCTCATTGAGCAAGCATGTTCTTTTATCTTAATTTTTACATGAACCATTTATGTAGGTTTTCAGCTCACTAAACTTTTCACTTTTATTTTTCCTTTCTTTTGCCCTTTGCTCTAAACAAAATACTTCTTTAGCTAGTCAAGGTTAATAGGTTTTGAAAATTCATTACCTTCCAAATTTGAAATATGGACAGTGCCTTTGGATATGATCTTTTTAACGAGGAATGGGCCCTCCCAATTTGGTCTGAATTTTCTATATAGATCATGGATAGCTCGTTTGACTTGCTTCAGAATTAAATCACCTTCCTGTACAATAACAGGCTTGACCTTTTTATTCAATGCGTTTGCCATGCACTTTTTGTAAAGATGTAGATGATATAGAGCCTTCAGCTACTTTTCATCAATAGTAACCAGCTGTTCATATTTGGCCCTTTTCCACTCAGCTTTTGGCAACTGAGATTCTAGAATAACACAAAGTGATTTCAGCTCCACTTTGATTGGCAATAAAGATTTTGTTCCGTAAACTAGAGAATAAGGGGTAGCACTTGTAGGACTTCTCACAGTAGTTCTATAACCCCACAAAGCAAATGGAAACTACTCGTACCAATCTCTATAAGTCTGTACTATCTTGGTTAATATTTGTTTAATCATCTTATTGGCCATTTTGACTACCCCGTTAGCATAAGGGCGATATGAAGAAGATCAGTTGTGCTCGATCTCATATTTTTCTAGTAATTCAACCACTTAGCCCTGGAACTACACTCTATTATCAGACACCAAGTGATGTGATATCCCATATCCACATATGAGATTTCTTTCTATGAATCTGGTATCCTGCTTTACCCCCAGTTTACTATAGGATTCTACTTTCACCCATTTAGAGAAATAGTCAATAGCTACCAATATGTATCGCTTCCCGTTAGAAGCATTAAGATGAATCTCACCCATGATGTCAATTCCCCAAGCTGAGAATAACCAAGGCGTTGTCAAATTCTATAATTTGACTGGCGGTATGTGACTCAGATCCCGTGAATCTGACATTCATGAGATCTTGACATTCATGACATCTTGGTGGTATGCAGTCTGTCTCTATAATGAGCTAAAAATACCCTTGGCGTAGGATCTTCCTGTAAAGAGCGAATCCATTCATATGGGACCCACATACACTAGCGTGTACTGTTTGCATGAGTGATTTGATCTCCTTCCTGGATATGCACCAAAGTTGTAGACTATCAACTATTCTTTTATAGAGAACACCCTAATGCCAGGTAAAGCTAGCTGCTAGTCTATGCAGAGCTAGTTTATCAGTCTTGTTGGCTTCTTCCGGATAAGCACCAGTCTTCAAAAAATTCATGATATCAGTATACCATGGAATCTCACCTTGCTGGTCTAGTGCCATAACTCATTCCCCTTCATAGTAGGGGATCCTCGATTATTTGATGAATATAGGCTGAACTTGACTCTATAGTTGCTCACAAACTGAAGCTAGTGTGGCCAGGGTATCAGCTATCTGATTCTTCTCACACGGCGTATGAATAAATTAGCATGAGCTAAAATTATGAATCATGAGCTTCATGTATTCAGCATAAGGCTTGAGCCTTTCTTCTTTAACATCCTACTCGACCATGGATTGGTGAATGACAAGTATCAAATCACTGAATATCTCAACATCTTGGGCACCAATCATTAGTAATGATTCAAGCTCAAATGGACATGCTTCATACTTAGTCATATTGTTGGTGACTGGAAAGCTCAACTACTTTGAAAGAATAATCAGTTCACCTTTAAGAGTGATTAGCATAACCCCTATGCCTGTACCTCTTCTATTGACCACACCATCAAAGTACAACTACCATTTCTGGATGTCAACTGCCCCCAAGTGCTCATCTAGGAAGTCCAGCTCAAAGGTCTCAGAGTCATCCATCGGCCTGGATGCTAAGAATTTATCAATTGCCCTTCCTTTGATTACCTTGGTAGTAATGTACATCACATCAAACTCTGATAATAAGATCAACCACCTGGAGAGTTTCCCTACTAGCGAAGAAGCTTCATACAAGTATTTCATAAGATCGACCTTGGAGATCGCCTAAACTTTATATGACTGAAAGTAGTGTCTAAGTTTCTTGGTAACCTAAACCATAGCCATGCATAGCTTCTCAACAGTGCTGTATTTGCATTCTGTTGGCAACAACTTCTTGCTCAAGTAGTAGACAGCATGCTCAACTCTAGCATCATTTTCTTGAGCCATCATAGCACCCACTGATTCCTCTTCTAAGGCTAAATAGAGCAATAGTAGTTTTCTTAGCCGAGGTAGTTGTAGGATCGGTGGGTTAGAGAGATAATGCTTTGCCCTCTCAAATGCAAATTGGCAGTTCTTATCCCAAACCATAGCCTGGTTTTTTCTCAGAAGCTTGAAGATCAGCTCATACATAGTAATGAGCTTGGCGATGAATCTACTAATGTACTGGAGCTGTCCCAAGAATCCCTTGACTTCAGTCTTAATTCTGGGAATAGGCATTTCATGGATCGATTTTGCCTTATCAAGATCCACTTCAATAGCCCTTTGACTGACAATGTGGCCTAACAACTTGTCGGATGTCACCCTGAATGTGCACATCTTTAGAGTCAGCCTGAGTCCGTACTTCTTAACCCGCATGAGAAATCTATCAAGAGCAGTTGGATGTTCTTCCCTGGTAGGAGACTTCACCATCATATCATTCATATAGACCTCAACCTCCTTATGGATTAGATCAGGCAACAAGGTTGTTGCAGCTCTCTGATAGGTAGCGCATGAGTTTTTCAAGCCAAAGGGCATGACCTTGTAGCAATAGGTCCCCCATTCTATGATGAAAGCTATCTTCACCTTATCTATAATGGCCATTAGAATTTGGTTGTACCCAGAAAATCTATCAGCAAAGGAATACATAGTGCTAGCAGCTGCACTATTGACTAGCACATCAATATGAAGTAAAGGAAAATCATCCTTTGGACATGCTTTGTTCAAATCCCTATAGTCTACATAGACCCTGACCCTGCAATCTTTCTTGGGAATTGGTACCACATTGGCCAACCATTCTGGATAGTCAACCACTTCAAGGAACTTGGCATCCAGCTATTTCTGTACATCTTTCTTAACCTTTTGAGCCCATTCTGGTCGAAGGTGTTGTAGGTTCTGCTTAATTGGCTTGAACCTAGTCTTGGTTAGAATTTTATGCTCTGCAATGGTTCTATTAACATCTGACATATCTTTGTAGCCTAGAGCAAAAGCTTTTATATGCATTTTCAATGCATTGGTTATTTCTATTCTCACTTCAGAGGTCAAGTCTAATGCAATCTGGAGTAGACAAGGTTTGTCATCTGTGTTAATGTTAACATTTTTGATACATAATGTGTTAATGTCAAAAATGCTCATATAATGCTCATGTTTATGCACAATACCATCAGAATACACATCACAAACATAAGCAAAGTTGTTCTTCATTGTATTATATTTAGATGGAATTACATCATCATCAAATAAAACAGCAATTGGGACATCAATGTCCTCATATAGTAGCTCCTCAAAGGTGCTATCCACTAGAGTAGCAATGTCTTCATAGACCTTTGGCAGTAATAGGTCCTCCACGTCCAAGTTCTATAGCTTGGATTTTTGTGCAGTGATTATAGTGATTTCTGGCTCCAGGCGGCCGATGGTGAGATTAGTGACATCACCAAAGATCTGAAAAGCGTTATCAGAGCTGATGGTGTAAGAAGTAGCAGCAGTCTTCTCAGCTATTGTCAAGGCTAATAGGTCATAGACATCACCAAAGATGGTGAATTGCTGGTCAAAGAACTCATCTGAGTTGAGCAACCCAGATGGATGGTCATATTGTCTCTCCCTGAATGAAGATAACCATCTTGTACTCTTTTGGTTTATCCAAAGTATAGGGATTAAACCCAATGCAGTACCTCTCTTCTCACATGGTTGTAGGAATGTCAAACTCTATCGGACCTTGCTGATACCGACCTAAACCTTTGCCATGCATAAGTTTCATCATTTGCAACATCCTCTCCACAGCGAGACTTAGTTGGTATGAGTATGATTCAAGTTCTCCGATGGTAGCGATCTAAAAACCAGTCATGAGGGGGACATCTTCTCTGATGTAGGCTAGAGCAACCTCATCATCAGTTGCAATGGTAACCACACCTTCATTATGTGGAAACTTGATCTTTTGGTGTAAAGTGGATGGCACACCTCCCAGGGGATGGAACCACGATTGGCCTAACAATAAAGAAAATGACACCAATATGTCAAGAACTATAAACTCCACCACTGATTTGATCGGCCCGACAGTGACAGTAGCAGTGAAGGTACTAGTAACCTCCCATTTAAACTTATCATAAGCTCTGATGATAATCTTACATGGTTTCAAGTTTGAAAGCTGAATCCTGAGCTTGGGTAATATTTTAAGAGGGTAGATATTGATGCCAGAACTGTCATCCACCATGATGTAGGGAGTGCCTTGTTGTGGCAGATACCTTTGGTCGGCAAACCAACGTCTAAGTAAGTAATCATACTAGATGGTAATTCTTGATTTACTAACTGACTCTTCATGTTGAAGGTAGAGACAAACGGAGAGATTCTCATGCTAGAGAGTGCTTCAATGATAGCCCGTTAATGTTGTTGGGAGGATAGCACCAAGTCCCAAATGCTGATATTGGCTTATGTTTTCTTCAACTGCTTGATAATAATATTATCAGGTTGAGCAACCTGATTAGCTGGTTATGGAGTTGGAACATTACTTAGACCAGCCTTATCCCCTGTGGGTCTAGCCTTGGTCGGCTTTTTCTGAGCCTCTGGTTTCTTCCCAAGATCAGGAGGAATGAACACTTTACTACTATGAGTCATGTTGCAGACCCGAGATGACATCTTATTAGCACCTAACCCCTTCTGTTACTTGGATGGTTTAGACCCTGGTTTAGCTACCTTGGAAGTCTCAACTGACTTTCCTTTCTTGAAAGCCTGATCTTATGATGATTTAGACTTAGAGGAATTCTGAGTAACTATAGACTCATCCTTTGAGCTATCGTACCATATGTCAATGGCACCAATATTGAACCCACCACTAGGTCGAAAGGTAATAATAGGTAGTCAAGTAGTTTCCTCACTGCCAAGGGGAGAAAAAGAGTTGAGGACCAGGGATTCTGGTAGCCCTGATTGAAGCATGTATGTGTAGTTGGCTTTATGGTAGTTAGGCAATGGGTTTATCTTGGTTGATGGTTTGGATTTCTCAGGGTCTTCGAGTTCACCAGAGTCAATGAAGTTCTGAATGACTAGTCTGAGAGAGCGATAATCATCAGTGTTGTGGCCATGATACTGGTGATAATGGTAGTAAGTTTTAGTATCCACCAAGGCTGGGGGTGGTGTTTTAAAGTTTGGCTTAAGTGGCTTGATGAGTTTGGCATTGAGGAGACACCCAAAAACCTTGGAACATGGCATTCCAAGATCTGAGGATCTCTGAGATGGGGTAGTGGTTCAGAGTATGGGATTTGGTGTTTACAAGGTGTTGATGTAGTGGGGCTTTTATTGCGTTTGAGTGTGTGTGGTGGTTTTAGCGTTAAGGAAGGAAGGCTCCTTTTTCTTACCCTTGGTCTGTTCTATCCGTTGGCCAACAGAATAGATATCCTCAAAGGTGTGGAATGTTTGATACTTCAGCTTATCCTGATAGGGTGGTAGCGACCCCATAATAAGCTTATTGATCATATTGGACTCAGATGGTTTCTGTCTGACCATTACAGCTTTATCCTTCTAACTGCTAAAGTAATCCATGAAAGATTCATTGGTTTTCTGCTTAACCATTTCTAAATCCATTAAAGTTACATCAAATTGGGACTTAAACCCGTATTATTTATAGAAGGTAGTACAAAGAGGCTTCCACTTGGTCGTGGTTGCCTTGTTTAGGCTGTGATACTAGGCCAGCGCTAATCCCTTTAGTAAGATGAAGAAGAGTCAGACTATCTGGTCATCCGATAGGTCTGTAGTGCTCATCATCATGGTGTAGGTCTTCAGATGATTTTTTGGGTCCCTAACTCTGCTATACTTGGGAACATCTGAGAGCTTGAACTTAGCAGGCAGCCCCTTGATATCTCTAATAAAGAACTCATCAAAGTTGAGATCAGACCCCATGCCTTTGGTCTTCATGATAGATTGTAGCTATTCTATCTTCTGCTCCAGGACAGAGGTCTCATATTTATGAACATCATGCATATAGAGTGAGACATCATCATCAGCCTCAATATCATACAAGTTGATGCCCTTCCCCTTTTCCTTCATAGGAGCTGGAGGGGTGATGAAATCTCTAGGACTGAGAACTTCCCAAATCTGCTATTGCAGGAGGGTCTTGAAGTCATCGTTAAGGAGCTTGGTTATTGACTGATCAATGAGCTTCTAAACTACAGCAAGTGAAGCATCATCTAACACTGAAGTAGGAGTATATGATGTAGATGTGACATTTCTAGCTAGTTGTGGGTCTGACATGGTTTGTACATGATAAAGAGAGTTAGGGTGGATGCATGAGTATGCATATGGTATTGCATGTGGTGCATGTGATGCGACACGTAGGGTGTATGCATGACTTATGCTAGGAAACATACGACGTTATGGTTGCGAAACAAAATTAATTAGCATGTGTATGCATTGATGCATGTGATGCATCACGTAGGATTTATATATGACCTATGCTAGGAAACATCCAACATTATGGCTGCAAAAGGAAATTTGTTAGAGAAAATTGCATGAGAATGCATATATGTATGTTTGGACAGAAAACACAAAAATAATTAATGAACATGTAGCACGCAGCAGTGCTCCTTGCCACCCTTATACCTCCATGAGAATTGGTTAGTTCAATATCTCCTAGGTGGGATACTAGCCTCGAGTTACACTAGGAACTTAAGATGCAATTCTCTCAATAAGGCACGCAAAAGGGATGATCGTTGCCCGATCATATGAGGGATTACGATGAAAACTCGATGACATTTTGACCTAGTCATATTACAATGATAATAGAATGCCAATGGAATAGGCATGAGGTTACGTAACTATACATAATCATAAAAGGATTCTGACTCTTAACAGAGCAATACAAACATGTTCATATTGTAATGATACATATTAAATAGACATGATACAGACATGTTGAATAGAGCAATACATACATGTTTAATAAAAGGATTCTGACTCTTAGCAAAGCAATACATATTGAATAGACATGTTCATATTGTAATGATACAGACATGTTCATGTTCATATTGTATGTCTATTGAATAGATATGAGGTGTGTAACCATACAAAATCATGAAAGGATTCTGACTCTTAGTAGAGCAATACGGGCATGATCATATTGTAATGATAAGAGCATGCCAATGGAATAGGCATGAGGTTATGCAACCATACGGAATCATGAAACGATTCTGACTCTTAACATAGTAATATGGGCATGATCATATTCTAATGATAAGAGTACGCCCGTGGAATAAGTGTGAGGTTGTGCAACTATATAGAATCATGAAAGGATTCTGACTCTTAGCAGAGCTATACGATGGAGGGAAAATAGGTCTAGTTTAGGCAAATCCACTGACATGATAGGATAAAGATCCACATAACATGCAATGAGGGTCCTAGTTTGGAATGTTGCTAAGCTTACTACATGGGCTTTTAGTTTGGTAAGAACAGGCTAAGGTCTCCCACCACATTATCTATAACCTATCCAACCAAATAGAATCATCGATATAAGACTATACCTCACTTTTATCCATCAAGAATCATCAATGGTTATCAGTACAAGGCAGTGAGTGGTGAAGGTAGATTCACTTTTCCAAGGAGTCGAATGGAGTCCAAGGTACTCACTCACCCACATTCACTGGATTAACATAGGACCAGGGTGGTGTGTGCAGACACAGATGTTGGTTTGTGTAGTTATTAAGCAGTGGAAGAGATTTAAAATTTCATTTTAAAATAACAAACCAAAAGAAGATCTTTGCATCAAAACACAGAGAAACCAGTTTAGAGATTAGAAGTGACAGTTTGATAGTAACTCTTACATTCAATGCAGATGTCCTTTGTTCTTTATCTCTAAAGCATTTATGGTTGTAGCAAACCAAAAACCA
>CANYBF010530539.1:0-11559 GCA_948192965.1 Dalechampia spathulata
AAGAAGTAAAGCTTCTCTTGAGTGTTGAGTGTTGTTGTGAGAGTTTTGAAGTGAGAGTTTTTTGAGTTTGTTGTAAGAGTGATGAGTTTGTTGTAATAAGAATTTTATAATTCTTCTTGCAAATTTGTTTTAGTGTTAACAGTAATACAGTAAAAGTATATAGACTCTGAAAATAAAATCATAATACTTCAATGATTTGGAAGTGGGTGTCTTTTACATCTATTTCTTACTGATTAAATTCAAAGCTAAAGAAAGAATATTTTAACCTTGAATTTTTCTCTTGCTTGCATCAATTTTAAAATTTTAAAAACTTTTTATTAAAACACAAAGTTTCACTTAAAAAGAAAAAAAGTTCATATCATTCCAATTAATTAATGTAATTTCAAATTAATTATTTTTTATAATATACATTAGTTGACTAACACTTAATATTGTTTGGTAGAAAGAAACAAAGATTCTTAAACTTACAGTCAGAAATATAGTTAATATATTTGTCTTGTTAACAAATAATAACAAAAAGAATCGAAGGAAAATAAGGAAAAAGAATCTTAATTGAAAAAGATTCTTAAAAGTCTACTTTTAGTCATGCAAAAGTTTATCTTTTAAAGGTAATTAATAAAAAATTTCATCATTTTTGTGTATATACACTTTTATGTATGTATGTATGTATGTATGTATGTATGTATGTATGTATGTACATATATATGTATGTATTTATGTATAAATATATGCATTTGTTTAGTTATGCATAAAGACATATATTTATGTTTCCTTTTATTTTATAATTTATTTATTAACTTTCACATGCATAAGAAATGTTAAGTTTTTATTATTTAAAGGGAACATTTTTAATATTTTTAATATGACTGTATATCTGAATTCAATTCATGTTCATATATATAAAATCAAATCAATAAATGTGATATAAATTAAATTTTTAAAATTGAATTCAAATCTTTTTCATTTGAAACTAAACAGATTTATTAATTTTAATCCATGATGAACAAAGCTAGGTTGCATGCTTGAAAAGTAATTACCATTGAAGGGGATAATTAATCTCTAATATTGTATGGGATTTATTTCAAGAATTACATAGAAGCCTGATCGAGCGTCAAAATGTCATGTTTTATGCCCACAAACCACCCATTATAGCATGATTTAATTGTTAGAACAGTTGACTTGCGTATATTTTGTATTTTGCAGGCTAAAACGGTGTGTTTTGGGAAAACGTGCTTAAATGGGAAGTTTTAAAGCTTATTTGGACTTTGAAGTTTCGGGACACTGCTTGCGGGCATAAGACTGGGCAAAACGACATGTCAGAATTGCGTTTTGGGAAGAAGAAGTTGAGTCAAACTCAAATACCTGCGAGCTGGAAGCTGATAAGGCTTGCGGGCATAAGAAACACCAAAACGACAACACTTTGCCAGTTTTGGAGATTGGACGAGGACGAGTTTTACTTAGACTTAATCTCCTTAGGCTGGACGGAAAAGTGATTGGGAATAATTCAAACTGTTTTAATCTGAAGATTAAGATTATTAATTATTTATTTTTATTAGTTTAATTATTTTATTTTACCTTCTATAAATAGAAGCATGTTCCTATGTAGAAGGGGTCCGCAGTTGATAGTTCGGATTTTATTCCTAGCTTAGTTCGGTTTTATTGTTCTTAATTAATTTCAGTTTTATCTTCTTTTATTTTTATTTTGTGTTTATTTTGCCAATGATGCTAGGCTAGGTGATTATTTTTCCCAATTGGAAGCAATTCAAGTCATTCATTAAATGATTATGTGAGATCTAAGTAATCCTAATTCCATTGGTAAAGCACTATTATCTCTAATTCTGAGTCGCATAGAATCATTGTTGTTCCTAGTACATGTAAATAAGGTCTGTTGCATGTTTCTAAGTTCTAGCATATAGCTAAGCGGGTTGTTTGATACGGAAAAGTTACTCGACTTGCTGAAGTGGTAAAGCAGGATGTTATCCTTGTTGCGATATGCGGTAGTACTTCTGTGGGTTAGAGGATCTAGTTTGAACACGAGGGATGCTGGGTCGTAACTGTTAACTAGAGTCGGATCTTCCTAATTCCTAATGCAATTTCGGGACGACTTAGTGAGAATCTATTTCTACCTTGTTTATCCTAGGATTAAAGGCGTTTCATAGAGCTTGTTTCATGGCATCTTACAAATAAGGGAAGATTGGGGCGTACGAGACTTGCTCGGCAAACTATAACCAGCTTAGTGCCATTATTGCCTTTAGACTATTATTGAATCAGTGATCATATTCAATTAATGAATACTTGATGCTTTCGGTTGGAAGAATTACTTTTTATTGATTTCCTCAAATTTATTTTATTTATTTCTTCGTTTATTTTTAATTACTTTCTGATTCACCTCGTTTATTTTTAAATGTAAAAAATTAAGTGAGTTGAAGCCGTCTCTGTGGGATTCAACCCTTACTTCCACTGCTACAAAAATCATAATTCTAACGTGTGGCTTGTAAGAAATTAATTTGACGGCAACGACACCCGATCAAAGTCCTTTATGTTTTATGTTATATAGTAAAACTATAACTTTTGCTATATCAAACATTTAATAGTAACATATATTTCATTTTATTGATTTGAATAAAATTATTCCTTTTATCAGTAAATTATTTCACTTGATGCCATGTACATGCCATGCATTAAACCTGATAAATATTTAGTTTGGTAACATTTATATCTTATATCTTGTTTAACTTAGTTTGTTTTGTTATACTTCAATCAATTCAAAAAGTCTATTAGTGTTGTTATATTGTTCTTCTAGTTATACGAGTTTGTTAGTTTTGTTATGATATTTTTCTTATACAAGTTCATTTATTATTTACTTAAATCAAATTCAATTAGTTTTGATTATTTTTTCTGAGTACAACAACCCTGTAATCTGCTTTCATTAATTAAGTTGATGGTGAATTTATCATTATATGAACTATTTCATTATAAAAGGAAAGACACACACTCTCATTCTCACCCACCTACCCACTCACTTGCTCACTTTATTTTTTCTTCTTTCTTTATTTTTTCTTAAGTCAGAGAAAAGGAGAAATGAAAGCCATGGTAGTGATAATCGGAGCAGGCCTAGCTGGTTTAGCAAGTCAGCACTAATGGTATCCTTGAACGTAAACATTATGCTGCTTCCATATGGAAAAAGCATTCTTATGTACATAACTTTAATGCATCATCTATGGCGCTAGGTAAAATAATTGACTTATAAAAGGAATTATTATATTCAAATTAATAGAACAAAATGTATGCTACCATTACATGTTTTGATATAGCAAGTGTTATAGTTTTACTATATAAGATAAAACTTAAAGGACTTTCATGTAATTCCTCAAAATAAATCCCATACAGTATTTGACATTAATCATCCCCTTCAATCCTAATTAGTCCTTGAATATGCAACTAGCTTTCTTCATGGATTAAAATTAATAAATACTTTTAGTTTCAAATGAAAAAGTATTAAATAAAATTTTAAAAATTTAATTTATATTACATTTATTGATTTAATTATATATACTAACATGAATTAAATTCAAGCATGTATATCATGTCACTCATAATAAAAATATTAAATTTTTTTTCCATTAAATAATAAAGCTTAAAATTTCTTATGTATGTGAAAGTTAATATAATAAATTATGAAATATAAAGAAACTTCTTTGATTAGTCTTTTGTTTTTATATTTTTTTTGTTTGATTCTATTTGTTGTTATCTATCAACAAAACAAACATGTTAACTATATTTTTTATTGTAAATTTAGGCACCTTGATTAGTCTTTTGTTTTTATGTTTTTTTTTCTTTGATTCTTTTTGTTGTTATCTATGAATAAGATAAACATATTAACTATATTTTTTACTATAAATTTAGACATCTTTGATTAGTTTTTTTTGTTTTTATGTTTATTTTTCTTTGATTCTTTTTATTGTTATTTTTACATCCATTTGCTCAAGATGCAAATTCTCTGATGCAACAATACTCAACAGAATTCAGATAGTAGTTAATTTCACAACAGGAGAAAATATTTCAGTATAATCAATACCTTTCCTTTGTGAATATCCTTTAACTACTAACCGAGCGTTGAACCTCCTTTTACCATCTGGTTCAGCCTTGATTCTGAACATCCACTTGTTCAACAAAGCTCTCTTCCCTGCAGATAACTCAGTCAGCACCCATGTGTTATTCTTCTCAAGCGAACACATCTCATCATCCATGGCTTGCTCCCACTTGATTGAATCCTCCACCTGTAGGCCTCATCAAAAGACTTTGGTTCCCCTTAATCAGTTACCAACATATAATGTAATGAAGGTGAATACCTATCTGGTGCTCTAATGGTTCTAGATGATCTCCTCAATACCTGTTTAGGTATCACTTGCTTCGCCTTTGGTTCTTCAGCAACAGTCTTTGGAGTGAGGTCCTATTGCAACATCATTTGGTGGACATTTGTATAACTCAAACTCAACTCCCACTTGCTTTGTAGTCTCTAAATCCTTTTTCTCTTTGTCATTGTACAGAACATCTTCATCAAATGTCACGTCACAATAACTCAGGATCTTTCTGTTTTTATCATCCCAAAACCTATATCCAAAACTGTCAGAACCATAGCCTATGAAGTAGCACTTCACAATCTTAGCATCAAGCTTGTCTCTCTTTTCTGGAGCAACATGAACATAAGCAGTGCAACCAAAGTTCTCAAATGAGAGTACTTGAGTTCTTTTCCCGTCCATACCTCTTCTGGAATCTTGAATGCCAGAGGAACTGATGGTCCTCTATTAATCAAGTATACATCTGTGCTCACAGCATCTGCCCAGAACATTTTTGGCAGTCGAGAATGTATCCTCATGCTCCTTGCACGCTCATTCAATGTTCTGTCCATCCTTTCAGTAACTCCATTCTGCCTTACCTTCCTGGGAACTATCCTCATCAATCTAATTCCCTCAGCTGCATAGAATGCTTTGAATTTTGACTTATCATACTCTCCTCCATTGTCAGACCTTAGGCTTTTGATCTTCAAACCGGTTTGATTCTCAACTTCAGCTTTTCACGTCTTAAAAGTGGCAAACACATCTGACTTATGTTTCAAGAAATAAACCCATACCTTCCTGCTAAAATCATCAATGAAGGTGACGTAGAACTTAGAACCACCAAGTGATGAAACTGGAGATGGTCCCCAAAAATCTGTATAAACCATTTCTAACCGTACCTTCTTTGGTTCTCTAGCAACCTTTGTGAAGCTTACTCGTTTCTGTTTGCCCATAACACAGCTCTCATAAAGACCTATATCGACAGATTCTAGACCATGTAAAGCTCCCTTTGTAACCAACATCTTCATTCCTTTAACACTCATATGTCCAAGTCTGTTATGCCACAGAATTGAACTGAAAGCACCTTCAGCAACAACAGTCATGTTTATGCACCCTGCAGTGGTGTACAAAGTTCCAGATTTTATGCCATGTGCTACCACTATAGAACCTTTCACAATCTTCCACGAACTCTTCCCAAACTTTGTTGCATAGCCTGTGCTGTCCAAGTAACTAACAGAGATCAGATTCTTCTTGAGACCAGGAATATATCTGACATCCTCCAATGTCCACTAGTTTCCTGCTGGAGTTTGTATGCAGACATCCCCTTTTCTTTTAATCTCCAAGGTTTTATTGTCAGCAAGGTACACCTTCCCAAAATTTCCAGATTTGAAATTTTGAAACAATTCCTTGCTTGGAGATGAATGAAAAGATGCACCCAAATCCAAAATCTAGGATTCAACCGTGCTGTCTACAGTAAGGATTAGAGCATCCCCAATGTCTTCTACTAAATTTACAGAATCATTATCATCTCCTGATTTATGATTCTGCTTCTTCTTTGGTTTTGTACGATCGGTCTAAAAGTACCCTTTTTCTCCACAATTCTAACACGTTACGTTTGGTTTGTTTGGAGATTTTTCACGATGTTTTGATTTTGATCGGCCATGTTTGATTTGGCTCTTCGATTTGCTTCTCCCCCTTATGTCAACACTGAGAGCACTGCCCAATGAATCCCCAATTTCCCATTTACAAATACTTTCGCTAAGAATAACATCTCAGATTTCATCAAACTTCAATTTCTCAGATCCACGGGAACTACTAATCACAGCAACAACAGTATTCCAAGACTTCGGTAAAGATGACATCAAAATCAAAGCCTTAATTTCATCTTTGAAATTAATATCCACAGAACTCAATTGACTAATAATCATATTGAATTGATTTATATGATCTACAATAGATCCACCTTCAAACATTTGTAAATTGAACAATCTACGCATTAGATATACTTTGTTCATCGTCAATGGTTTTTCGTACATGTTCGCCAGTGCCTTCAACAGATTTGCTGTTGACTTCTCCTTGATGATGTTGAACGCCATGTTTTTGGACAGCATCAACCGGATCAACCCTAAAGCTTGTCGATCCTTGAGCTTCCACTGCTCCTCGATCATGGAAACCGGCTTCACCCTGGACAAGGGTTCGTGAAGATCTTTCTGGTACAGATAATCTTCAATCTGCATCTTCCAGAAACCAAAATTGGATCCATCAAACTTCTCTATTCCAATCTTCGAACTCTCCATCTGCCCAGATCGTGGTAAATCTAACCCTGCTCTAATACCAGTTATTAGGATCAAACTAGAGAGAGAAAGATGAAGAGAAATGATATACGTGGTAACACCGATGGCAAACTCCATGGTGAATTGAGCTTTGTATTGATGATTTCAGAGAGTTTTTTTTGTTACAGAGAATACAACTACTAAAGTAGTTACAAGGAAAAATAATAAGGTACAGGGAAAATAAAATTTGGGTTAGGGCTCCGCAAATATAACATCAAGTTCCATAACCTAACAGATTTATCTTTCTTTAACACCTAATAATCAAATAATTCTATTTATTGTTTACATACTCTATTTCTTTTATGTTTATTGTTTCTTATTGCATCATGGATAGGTTTGAAGGTAATATCAACTGAGAAGAGCGAGAAAGATGAGTTATAATATGTAATATGACTTTTATATCTATTTTCAATCATTGGATTCTAAAGTTTTGGTGTAGAAATCGTTAGTATTTTAGAAAAAGAGAGAATTTGCAAAATTCTTAATGAATTAACTTATGTGAAAAACAAATCTTATTCTTTTTAGAGTTATTTCCAAGAAATTCAAGAGACTAATCATTTCTCTTTAATTAATTCAACATTTTCTTCTTAAACTTGTGTTCCAATTATGTTACTTTTATACTTAGCATAGATAAACAAATTTCAAAATTATATCAACTTTTATGCTCTTTACTCAATCCTCTAGATCTAAGCTTCTTGAAAGCAATCAAGAAGAGGGAAAAAGGTAAGTTATAATATGTAATGTGACTTTTAGATCTATTGTTAGTCATTGGATTCTAAAGTTTTAGAGTAAGAATCGTTAGTATTGTAGCTTAGAACTTGCATGTTATATTAGATTATCAATTAAAGAAATATTTTGGACCTCGTAAAAGATTGCCTGCTTGGTTAAGCCATAAGTTGACTTGACAAGGAGGATGGCATGATATTGTCAATTACTAGTTGTTAGAGAAAGGGACAGATGCAACTGAGGAGAACAACAGGCAGAAGATTGAAGAACAAGAGTTCAGCCTCTGGTATATCTTGGAAATGCTTTCAATGGCGAGAGGAAAAGGGAAGGAAGGAGATATGTAGTAAAAACGAATACAATTTTCATAACAAGTATATCCAAAATTTAACATTTACTTTATACTATATTACTTTTTCTTTCATGTAATTTTTACATTTATTTTTATAATAAACGAGTAAATAAAGTTTCTTTAAGTTTAATAACATAGTTGCTATTAAAGTTACTAATTATAAAGAATTCAATAATTAAAACTATTAAATTTTTAAATTAAATTTTATTTTAATTACTATTAATATATGAATACTTATTTATTTAGTCGTAAAATAAAACTGCCAAATATAAAATAAGTTTAAATTAGAATTATTTTTTATAGTTGATATTGTTATAATATATATATATATATATATATGTGTTTGTGTTGTATTAATTCATGAACAATCAAGATTCTTTAAAATATTATTTCAAAAAATCATAGCCCTTAATCATAACTTTTGGTTATTTATAAATAGATCATTTGGATCTGATTTTTTATCATAATCCTACAAATACGTAGATCTCAATTTTTTTTCTATTTTCACCAAGTACGATGTGGAAATAAGCAATACTCGTTGGAACTAAGCATACAAAAAAAGAAAAAAAAAACTAAGAAACAAGAACATCAAGGTTTATGTAAGATTAAGTGGTTTTTTTTATCTTTGTTCGAATGTTTGCGTTGAATGCCATAAAATACAAGAATAGAAAATGACGGTATAATGTCATTTTTCTTCAAGAAATAATAACAATAAAAACGGCATCAAGATTAGAGATTTAGATCATAAGTGATTATTTTCACTTTTTAACAAGACCGTTTCCCAATAATATTATTGATAGTCATTATTTTTTCCTGAATTTATTTTTTTTGAAGTATTTAACATTTTGTTGTTGAATTGTTCTAACGTTTCATGCTAAATGTTCCAAATGTGTTTCAGCAAAGGCCTTTATTTGATGTTTTATTGAAGTTACTTTAGCATTTGGTCAATGGTTTTCAATTATAAATTGATCCTTTATTACTTGTGAGGCCATGAGAGATTTTTAGTACTTAGTTATATAACGTCTCTATGCCATTAGTATTAATCCGAGTAGCTTTGTTATTCTACAGCACTCAACCATTGAAACAATGACAAATCCCACACCTCCTGAGAAGACAATGGAAGTTTCCAGATCTTATATTGCGATTTATGATATTCCAACATTCAATCATCCTTGTACTTATTCTTATGAAGGTTGTACAATGTTCTACATATATGAGGACAAGCTAAAATTAAATTTGACGAAAGAGCATCCTGGTTGTATATTTGATGAAAATGCTGAAAATGCATCCTTTAATCTCAATAACAAGATGGATGATTCTAGTGATTAAGATGCTTACATAAAGAAGCTTGTGAAAGAAAAAAATAAAAAACAAAGCCATGCTATGTCAAACTTTCAAGAAACTCAAAGGTCTAAGTCCATCTCGTGCCACATTGAATATGGTGAACAAAACTTGGCTAGTTAAAGAAGAAATGTACGAAGAGAAGAATGCAAAGGATTGATTAACATAGAAGGATAGTGACAAGGATAATGATGATGAAGAGATAAAATATGAAGGTTGAACTGTTAAAGATGATTTTATTATGGGTTTGTCATACTTGCCCCTCATCATTGTGATATGAGTTCTCGTTCATTTTTCTTGCAAATAATTCCATAAATGGGCTTACATGGGTTGTATTGTTGGGCACGGCCGATATATTTTTGAAAAGAATTGCAAAATTGAGCAAAATGGACACAGAATATTTAACGTGGTTCATCCTTAATTTTGGGCTACGTCCACGAATAAAAAACTCACAATTATTTTTCCATTATTACAAATAGTAGGTACACAAAGGATAAAATAAAATAGTGGCTCACAAGGTGTTTCCCGACCTAAAAATAATAACCTCACTATTTTCCTCTCCCCAACCCTCAGAGCAATTTTTCGTTTGCTTTGCCTGTGTTTTTGTTGTGTTTTATTTTGTTGTGTTTTGTATTGAAGGGACGAGTGCCTTTTATAGGCACTCCTACCGCGTATTGCCAAGCTGTCAGCACCGAACGTGGTGCTAACTTTTCCCTCCCTTCTACTTTTATTCAATAAAAGCAGGCCACCTACTTTTTTATTTTCAATAAAAGGAGGCCACCGAAATGTGGTGTGTGGCTGTCCCTCTCCATGTATGAGGGACTCACAATAAATCTCCCCCTCCTGATTACATGGAGGGCTCTATCATCCCTGCTGCTGATTGACAGTACTCGAACTTGCCTCTTGGTGGAATCTTGGTTAACATATCTGATCCATTTTCTTCAGTATGGATCTTTTCTAACTGTAACTGCTTCGTCTCCATCACATCTCTGATCCACTGATATCTCACGTCAATGTGTTTTGATCGTGAGTGGAAGGAGGCATACTTACCAAGGTGAATAGCACTCTGACTATCACAAAACAGCTGATATCTCTCCTGTCTGACACCAAGTTCATTTAAGAACTTCTTCATCCATAGCAACTCCTTACATGCTTCTGTTACTGCAATTAACTCTGCTTCAGTTGTAGACAGTGCAACGCACTTCTGTAACTTTGACTGCCATGGCACAGCTCCCCCTGCAAAAGTAATCAAGTACCCTGATGTAGACTTTCTCGAGTCAACATCTCCAGCCATATCTGCATCTGTGTAACCAGCTAACACAAGTTCTGCATTTCCAAAACATAAGCATATTTTGGATGATCCTCGAAGATACCTGAGAATCAACTTGACTGCAGCCCAATGTTCCTTTCCTAGATTTGAAAGGAAACGACTCACAACTCCAACTGTGTAAGCAATATCTGATCGTGTACAAACTATGGCATACATCAAACTCCCAACTGCTGAAGCATATGGAACTCTGTACATTTCTTCCTTCTCTTCATCTGTAGAAGGGCTCTCTCTAGAACTCAATTTAAAGTGATTAGCAAGAGGACAACTAACCGCTTTAGCTTTGTCCAGGTTGAATCTCTGAAGTACTTTGTCAATGTACTTCTCCTGTGACAACCATATTTTCTTGGCGTTTCTGTCTCTGTCAATCTGCATGCCAAGAATCTGCTTTGTTGCTCCCAAGTCTTTCATAGCAAAAGACTTACTCAGCTGCTTCTTCAGATTGTTGATTCTAGAAACATTCTTACCAATAATCAGCATATCATCCACATAAAGCAATAGGATAATGAAATCATCACCAGAGAATCTTTTCATAAATACGCAGTGATCTGAAGTAGTCTTCTTGTAGCCTTGCTCCCCCATAACAGACTCAAACTTCTAGTACCACTGTCTTGGTGCCTGTTTCAATCCATACAGACTTTTCTTCAATCTGCAGGCATAATCCTCTTTGCCTTTTTCTTCAAAACCCTCTGGCTGCTCCATGTATATTTCTTCTTCCAAATCCCCATGTAGGAAGGCAGTTTTGACATCCATTTGTTCAATCTCCAAATTAAAACTTGCGGCTAGCCCTAGCACTGTACGGATGGATGTCATTTTCACCACCGGTGAAAAAATCTCGTCAAAGTCAATGCCCTTCTTTTGGCTGAATCCTTTTACCACTAATCTTGCTTTGAATCGAGGATGGCTGTTGTGTTCTTCATGCTTGATTCTGAACACCCATTTATTCTTCAATGCTCTTTTTCCTTCTGGCAACTTCACCAGCTTGAATGTGTTATTCTCATACAAGGATTTCATCTCGTCTTGCATGGCTTCTTTCCATTCCTTCTTGTGTTCATCATTCATAGCTTCATCAAAGCTTTCTGGTTCTCCCCCGTCAGTCAACATCACATACTGATCAGTTGGATATCTGGTAGAAGGTTGTCT
>CANYBF010530542.1:0-18828 GCA_948192965.1 Dalechampia spathulata
ATGATAGCAATCCAAACCCAATCCAAATCCAAGTTTAGGGTGTTAAAACGCCTAGTACTAATTGATTTTAATGCGTTTTGATTAATCCTAATGCCTTAGATTGATTAGAATTAAGTTTTTGGAGTGTCAAATGGTGTTTGACGACTGCTGACGGCTGCTAGCCAGTTAGGGTTTCGCTAAAAATTCTAGTCCTTAAGCCAAATGGCAGATTAGGGTTTAATTAGGTCTGCCCTCGGGAACATTTGCGATCGCACATGTTGTGTAATGAAACATATGTGAACACACATGATCAGATGCGGCATGTAATGGGACATATGCGATCGCACATCCTCCCAAAAATGCTAAATGAAACCCTAAACGAGCCTAGCCCGGTCCGAAAGGACCCAGGATGGTCCGAAAGAACCCTAAATGGCCCAGAATCAACTCGGAATCGATCCAAATCAAAGCCGGTCCAAAATTAGGGTGCGACAGGCGCCTAAGGCTATGACATTACTTCATGCAAGTTTAGAAGAGAAGGGAACTTAAATTATGCCATTTGGGTCTAATTATGAAGTCATAGCCTTATTTTATAAGCCTATGAAGGAGTTAAGCAAGCTGGGCCATAAGTTAGGCCTGTTGAGAACCTAATAAGGAAAAGAAGATAAGTTAATTCTTAGCTTAATTAGCTTGCACAAATTTCTATGTAATATTAGCTTTATTTTTATTTATTTATCTTTTAAGTTATAGTAGGAATAAGTTAGCCAAGTCCTCATTGCATTAGACTTCCATAACCTTAAAGGACTAGGGTTTTAAACCATGATAAATAGGACCTTCTGTAACCCTTGTAACGAACTTCAACTTATTTAATAAAAACACCTTTGTTTTCATGCTTTATAAGTATTATGTTTTTAGAGTGAGAGTGAGGATTTGCTTTCTTCTAATTGCATTAAGAATTAAGGTTAACTTATCAATCTAATTATGGTATATTCTCTTCCTCCATGGCCTTATCATTTACGTTTCCATACTCTATAGTTTAGGGGTTCAATAAGGCAGGGATCTATTCTTCCATTGGAGCTATATCTTAGTATGCGTGAGGGTTTGTGGTATATTTTGTATTAGGTTCCGTGTCATTTGGTATTAGAGCTAAAGGCAAGGGAAATTCTTATTTATCTTAGTTCTGAGGTTTTATTTCAATTATTTTTGTTTCTATTTTATGCCATTTTTGTTTATTTAAGTTTCTAGTTTTTCTTGAGTGTTGTGTGATTTATTTTATGTCTTATTCTATCCATATGCCTTATTATTAAATATAAAAAAGGAAAAACATAAAAAGAAAAGAAAAACAAAATATCTTTTATTCTATTATGAAATTACAAGTTGCTTTGAGCTAGAGAAGAGTCCTAAACTAACTAGGATACCTTGTTTGAAAATCATGAAGAGTCCTAATACAATTGGGACACCTTATTTGCTATTCTATATGCCATTTGAGATATGTTGTATGAAAAGTGAATAGTCCTATAAAAGTTGGACTCTTTTATTATTGTCTAAATCATCTCATACACACATATTCTTGGATGATTTAGGCTTACCATAAATTAAATTAGCATAATTTATCTAATTTAGCTCCAATTATTTAAAAAGGTCTTTTTGTTTTCTTGCTTTGCTTGGGTAGATTTTAAATAAGTTCAATATTTGGTTTCCTTTGGAGTGAATCAAATTCATACATCTTGACCGACTTGTCTTTACTTAATTCTAATTATCTAATTTCTTATTTTAGCTAGCTTTTACCTCTTAACATTATTAGAGTATCATTTATTTATATCTAGACTTTAATTGCTTTAATCAAGTAGTGCATATTCTTGATCTTTTGCTACCATCCAAATTGTCTATTGTCTTCTTTCTAGAACTTGAATTAAATTATTTAAGTTGTTCCTTGCTTTCCAAACATGTGCATTGACATTGATTAGTGTGCCTTGATTTTGAAATTCAATTGGAAAAATTACAATAGAGAGGTAAAAGGCATAAACGAGTGGTTAATAACTATAAAAAGCTAAAAAGAGAGTAAACACATGAAGGATTGATCCTTTTAACATTTACATTATCTTTTGTTTTTTTAATCATAAGGAGTTTTAGTGGGCATGATCATGAGCAAGAGGATGTACCAATAATAGATCCCCAATTGAAGCTTTTCAAGGAGGTAATAAATGAACAAATAGAGAAGTTTCAAAGGCTTGTCTTTGAGGAGTAGCAAGAAATCAAGTCAAATCAAAGAGCAACAAAGGAGGATATGTGCACACCAACCCAAAATCTTCAAAGGGGGTATGATGGAAGATTCCAACCAATAAGAGGAGCTAGAGGTAGAAGAAGGAGAAACCACAACTAGTGGTTATGTATATGGGAACCTTGGAGCCATAAAGATGAGAATGACTGAATTCAAAGGAAATAATAATGCTAAAGAATACCTTGAATAGGAGAGGAAAGTGGAGATGATCTTTAAATACCAAAACTACTTGGACGATGTGCATGGTTAAGGCCAACATTAGAGATGTGCATGGTTAGGACTAACATTGAGGATGATGAAGAGGTCACCATGGCTTGGTTTCTTGGTGAATTAGGAATCCTAGTTAGATTAGGACTCTTTGATTTCAGCTCTCTGATGACTTTGACTCATGATAAGATTTCCTTGAAGAGTAAGCTCTTAATGGAAGTAGGAATCCTAATTGGATTAGGACTCTTTGATTTTAGCTGTCTAATGACTTTGACCCATGATAGGATTTTCTTGAAGAGTAAGTTCTTGATTGAAGTAGGAATCTTAGTTGAATTAGAGCTCTTTGTTTTAAGCTCTCTGATGACTTTGACCCATGATGGAATTTTTTAGAGTTTAAGTTTGACTTTAATCCACTCAAACCATCATATTTGTTAATTGTAACTTTGAACCTCAATCTAAAATGCTTCCAATTTATGCCATGGTTAAATTTGAAATTTTGATTATATTGGTGTAGAATCTCCATAGTCTTGGTCGTATCACATACCCCTCCATTTACATGAAGGAATCAGCTCCATAATCACTAATGTGTTCATATGGTAATTATCTTGCTTTATTAATTTATTACAATAGCGTTGAAGAATTAATCATTTATACATTTATAAATACTTATCCCATGTGCTAATTATTCTCAAGTCAATAAATCACAAACCATGCCATTAATTCTCTTCTACTTGTAGCACTCGCTTGGTTATTGGACTGGACCAGATCAGTATCTTAATCATGCATATTTATCAATTAAGAATTCTTAGGTTTTTAATTCATACTTGTACATAGTCAGTAACTAGGCATATTCACATCTAAACACCTTAATTCTCACTTCAATCAACAGGTGTTACCTAACACACACACATTCTCAAATCTATGCTATTTGTATGTGTTTTTAACAGAAAATAAATTAATTTTAATTAATTAAATAAATTGATTCTATATTAATTTATTTAATATTTTTATTAATTGAATGATATTTAATATTTGGGCCATTAATTAATTCAATATGCCTAAAATATAATATTTTAACCATTAATTAATTTAATAGGCCTAAATTAAATGATTTTTATCAAAACTAAATTGATCTTAAATAATTTAAAAATAAATAAATAAATTTTATTAATTTATTTAATATTTTTATTAATTAGATGATATTTAATAAATTAAGCCATTAATTAGTTTAATAGGCTTAACTTCCTAGAGATACGTGATAAAGGCAGTTATCACATTGATTATAGAGTAAGTGCAAGAGGTGGGTACATGATGGTTATCAGTATTTGGAATGACAGTTTTATGAGAGGATAAATAGTAAAATAGGAAAGAGAAAAAGGATCGACAATTAATCATCAAAAATCACTCTGAAGCAAATTTCATTCTAACTTTATTTTATTCAGCCTTTATTTATTTTACTTTGTTTTTAGATAACCATCCTTTAAATTTAATCACCCTTTTATTTTTTATAATACACTTTTATTTAGCGTTATTTTCCTCAGCTTAATTCTTTACTATAAGCAAATTGGAGATTCAAGATTATTTTGAATATAAGTCAAAAGGTGCATATAGTTTGAGAATACTTAAATTCTCTAGCATGCTTGCAACATAAAAATCACATGAATATCTTTTTGGCACCTTTAATGGGACCCATTGATGATGCCTGCAAGAACCAGAAGTAATTTAGGAAAAAAAATTGTATCGAAGTCTCAAGAATTGTGAGCTCTTGCTATCGTAGTAAGGGTTTCAGCATTGATGGAACAAACTAAGAAAGGGGAAACTGCACATGCCTCTCTTATGGCCATGCAATCGTCAAGAGGTGAGCAATTCTACGCTAGGGTAATATTAGCTATAAAGAGTTCCATAAAGAAAGCCTTTGGGAAAATAGCCTAAGAAATTACAGTTTTCTTAGGGGATACTAATAAAGATTTAACCAAGTTAGTTATGGATGCAACTAAGACTATGGAAAATACTAGCAAGGTAATTGCTGTAGCAAAAGTAGAAAAGGTTGATTCCTCTAGGAGCAAACAGGCCTTTAAAGAGCTCGGGGGGTAGGGAGAAATTCCTTATATTAGCATTGGTGTTGGGGAAACATATCAACCACCTTATAAGAGAGAGTAAATCCATGCTCCCCTAAGAGGTAATCCTTTTGGAAGCTGCCAAACTATAGGCAGAAGTCCCAACCAAAATTAATTATATGGATATACTAATCCCTTCTCTAATCTTATACATTATGATGATTTAGGGTATATTCAGAGCCCAAGGGTAGTATGGGGGGAGACCATTTCTCTTGCCACAGCCTATGCCGATTAACGTGATATGATGTCTGTAATAAATATGATGTCTAAAGTTTTATAAACCATATCCTAATTTATTGATAGAGAAAATCCTTATTCTAGGGGTTATAGGATTTGTGATTTCTCTTTATTTATAAGAGAAGATGGGTAATCAATTATTAAGTACATTGACAGATTTACCATTCAATATGGTGAACTAGCAAATTATGAAAATTGTAACTTTTTTATGTTATGTTTGTTTCCTAACTCTTTGACAAGGGTAGCTTTTACTTGATTCTCAATATTGCCCAGGTATTCAGTATGTACTTGGCAGGAAATAGAAAGGCAATTTTATATATAATCTTTTAGAACTTAGCTAGAAGTTTGTATGATAAAGTTATATAGGCTAACACAAAGGTCTAGGGAATCTGTTGATTATTTTATTGTAAGGTTCAAAAAGCTAAGAAACCGATGCAAGATTTTTCTACCAAAAATAGAGTTTGTGATAATGGCTCAGCATGGGCTACACATTGAGCTAAGAAAGAAATTTTAAGGAATGGAATTTCATGATTTCAATGAGATGGCAGCCAAGGTGTTAGAATATGAGGAGTTGCTAAAGGAGGAAAATCATATAAAGAAGGAAACTATGGGGTCAAGAGGTTAACCAGGATGTGGTTATGGATGATTTAATTTCCACTGCCTCATACATTTGCTCATTGTTAATGAAGCTAACAAAGGACGAGAAAATATCTCAACCTCACAATAATCAGTGTTTATTTGATATAGGGAAAACTGAGGAGATTTTTAATTTTCTCCTTAAGAAGAAGTTTATCAAGCTACTAGCTGATCACATCATTCCTAGCAAGGAGGAACTCAAAGAGAAGTCATACTATAAGTATCACCATTCCTGAACTCATTCAACTAATGCATGTTGAGGTTCTAGGAATGTGATACAAGATCATATTGATAAGAGAATTATGAAGTTCTCTGAAAGGCCAGAGGTAATGATGGTGGAGGAAGACCCATTTTGCCTAGTGACAATAGTGAATGCTACAATCGTAGATCTAAAAAAGGTGCTAAACTAAAAAGATACTGATAAAAAAGAGAGGTTGCCCTCTAGAACTTTCCTCATGCATGGATGGATACTAAAGAATTTTGGTGAAAGAATTGAAGAGAAGATTAGATGGTTGGAAGACTAGTTGAGGGATCTTAGGTTAGAGGTTGAAGGAAGAGGGTAGATACTAAGACTTATTGAAAGAGGTCAGAGGCAATGATCAGAGACTACAAGAGTTAAAAAAGAACTAAGTCAAGATTTCAAAGGAATCAACTCAGGTTTGTAATTCCCCCAGACCAAAGGGAGTAATAACAACTTCTTCAATATAAGAAGTTTCCCCAGCCTTTAACTTATACGTAATAGAGGAGACTCCAAAGGAAGAACCTAGCTAAGAAATACAAGGCTATAGGAATTCATAAGGAGGTAAAAGGCAAGAGGCAATAAAGAGAAGCCAAAGGGGAAATGATTGAGCAACTTGGAGTAGAAATGGGAAATCAAGGAAACAATGTCAAACCTAAAATGAAGTTTGGTAAAAAGTCGATAGAGGATAATATAGAGTCCATTAGGAGCAGTGAAGATATAAGAGACACGTTTATGGTAGGTAACATTCATGTTCCTTTTGGTTGTGCTACTTCCTTTTTGTTATTGCCAGTGTATTTTCAAAAGCAAAAAGAAATGAAGTAGAAGCAAAAAGGAAAGTGGAGGAAGATAGGTGAAATAAGAAAGTACACACACCTAGGGTGATAAATTTATGTATGCTTTCACAGGAGAGTTGATTAGAACACTTGGGGCTTTGCCTGTGGAGATAACAGTTGGAATGAAGATAACCTTATCTGCCTTCTTTATGGTGGACTCATCTACTAGCTATAAGGTAGTTCTTGGAAGGGATTGGATTCATGCTAATTGGTGTGTGTCATCCTCACTTCATCAATTTCTCTTATTTTAGAAGGGAGATGATGTGGAAGTAATCTGGGTAGACAACAAGACTTTTAGTGCTTAGGTAGATATGGCTAAAGCAGTATGCTACTGAAGCAGTATATTTGCCTAGGCAGACATCAATGCAGATCATGCCATATAAATAGCAGTTGGAGGAAATCCATGAGTGATTGAATTATTGAAGAAAAGGTAGTTGTTGCTACTACTGTTTTAAAAGCAACGTTCCAAAACATGGAGGAAGTGGCTTTTGATGATGAGATAAGTGTATGTGGTACTGGAGCCATCCTAGAAGAAAAACCTCTTGAGGATGTAAACAAAGTATAGTAGGAAGATCTTGAAGTAAAACCATCTAGGCTAGAGGAAGTAAGAATTGGGGTACAAGGTCCCCTTCAGGAAGTTAACCTTAGGACATCTCAAGAAATAAAAATAACTTATATGAGTAGCAGCCTAAGTCCATATTTTGAAGGCAAGAATAGTAAAGCTACTACATGAGTTTAAGGCATGCTTTGCATGGGATTATAGAGATATGCTTAGTTTAAGCCATGATTTGGTGGAGCATCGTCTACTGATCATAAAATATTAACTTTTTGGGAATGTTTTATTGGTTAGAACCAAATGCCCATTACTCAATCTAATATTTTAAAAACTATCTTTAGTTTCCAGGGGTAGTAGGCACCTATGAATGGCTGGTGATTCCTTTTGGCCTTAAAAATACCAGTGCTACCTACCAAAAGGTTATGAATCTAATTTTTCATGACTTAATTGATAAGACAATAGAAGTGAATATTAATGATATAATAGTCAAGTCAAAAGTGGAGAAAGAACACATAGGCTATTTGAGAAATGGATTTGAAAGATTGAGTAAATACCAGTTGAAGCTAAACCCGCTTAAATGTGCCTTTGGGGTAAGAGTTGAGAACTTTTTAGGTTTTCTGGTACATCAAGGGGGAATTGAGGCTGATCAGAATAAAGCAAAGCCCATCATAGGGGTAGCTGTCCCAAGCAATAGAAAGGAACTGCAATAATTCTTGGGGAAAGTTAACTATCTAAGGAGATTCATTTCAAATTTGATAAGGAAGGTGAAAGAATTTTCCAACTTTTTAAAATTGAAGAAAGAAGATGAGGTCTTATGGGAAGAATGCCATCATGCTACATTTAAGAGGATGAAAGAGTATTTGAGTAATCCTCCTATCTTAATGCCTCCTAGGGATGGCTATCCTTTGAAGGTTTATATTTCTACTGCTTATAATTATGTAGGGTACTTGCTAACATAAAATAACTCTACAGGTCATGAGCAAGCAAACTATTTTTTAAGTGAAGTGATGAATGATACAAAGACTAAGTACACACCTATATAAAAATTATGTTTAGCTCTTTATTTTGCTTGCATAAAGTTAAGACACTATATGATTAGAGCTAAGGTGTACATAGTGTCATAAATAGATTTGATCAAATATATGTTATCTAGACTAATGATTATATGAAGAATTAGGAAATAGGCATTGGTATTAGCTAATTTCATACTAGTTTACCTTCCCAAAAAGGTAATAAAAGGTCAAGTTGTAGAGGACGTTTTGGCTGATCATCTATGTGTAAAGGTTGAAAGAGAGAAACAACCTGATTTAGGTGTTTTCCACCTAGAAAAAGTACCTTAGACCTTGAAGTTTGATGGCTTACGTACTAAGAAATTAGTTGGGGTAGGAGTGGTCATCATTTCCCCAAGGGGAACCAAGACCACCATGTCTTTTAATCTAAACTTCAATTACATCAATAATCAAGCAAAATATGAAGCACTTTTTATAGGCCTAGAGATATTAAAAGAGTTGGGAGTAGAAGAAGTAAGCATCATAAGAGACTCACAGTTGGTGTTGGAACAGCTTACTAGCGAGTACAAGTACAATAGTATATTGCTAGCTTTGTATTTTACAGTTGCAATACAATTGTTATAGGAGTTTAAGGAAGTCTTTTTTTAACCATGTACCATGGTAGGAAAACTGGGAAGCTAATGAATTAGCATATGTGGTAATAGAATTAGACATGTTTAAGGAGTTGATGCAATGCATGGTTTTAATAACTAAAAGAAATCATCTTTCAATTTAGGAGAGGGGAATTATATTGGAAAGCTTTAACACAAACACATGAAATCGAAAAGATTGGAGAGATGCATTGAAGAGTTGCTTACATTGCCCTAATGTGAAAGTTCCTTATATTGTGAGGGTTTAAGCTTTGTAGTATGTGTTGATTAAAGAGAATCTCTTTAGCAAAGGTTTTGATGGATTGCTCCTAAGGTGCTTGAGTTTCCCTGATGCCTTGGAGGTGATGAAGCAAGTCCATGAAGGAGTCCTTGGAGCACACCAATTTAGTATCAAAATGAGGTTGTTAATATATAGATATGGCTACTACTGGCCGTCTATTCTAAAAGACTACATTAATTATGTTAAAGGATGTCAACAGTTCCAAAGATATAGTAGCGTCTAGAGGGTTCCTGCTATAGAGTTGCATCCAATTATTAAGTCATGACTTTTTTAAGGTTGAGCAATTGATCTTATTAGGAAGATCTATCCACCTTCTTCAAAAGGTCATAGTTTTATAATTATGGCTACAAACTACTTCACTAAGTGGGTAGAGGTCGTACCTATGAGGAAAGCAGAGTAGAAGCATGTCATCCAATTTATTAAGGAGCGTTTAATTCATCACTTTAGTATCCCAAAGTCCATCATCATTGATTAAGGTACTATGTTCACTAGTGAAGAGGTAAAGGAGTTTATAGTAGATTATAGCATCAAGTTAATCAATTCAACCCTACATTACCCCCAAGTAAATGGGCAAGTGGAAGTATCAAATAAGGTTTTGATTAATATCCTAGAGAAGATGTTAGAAGATAACCCTAGGGATTAGCATAGAATTTTATCAGAGACTCTATAAGCATATAAAACTTCAAAGAGAGAATCTAGGGGTATTAGTCCATTTGCACTTACTTATAGGCATGATGATATTCTTCCAATGGAGGTTATTATGCCATCTTTGAGAGTAGCAAGATAACATGAGTTATCATCGGATCTATATACAGAGGTAATGTCAATGGAGTTAGAAGATTTGAATAAGATGCGCATGGGGGAATTAAATCAAATGATAATCTAAAAGCAAAAAGTTTCAAAAGCATATAATAAGAAAGTGAAGAAGAAAACCTTTTAGGAAGGGGAGTTGGTGTGGAAGATGATCTTACCTGTAGGAAGCAAGGATCGTGAATTAAGGAAATGATATACTAATTAGGAGGGTCCTTTTAAAATCCATCAAGTGCTAAAGGGAAATACCTATTGGTTAGCTAGCTAGCAAGGGGAAATCCATAAACACCATATCAATGGCAAGTACCTGAAAAAATACTTTCCCTCTATTTGGGGAAGTGTTGACAGAGAGTAGTTTTGGATTATGTAAAGGCCGATTGATGGCCTAAACTTAGCTATAATAATAAGATAGACCTGTACACAAGATAAATGTAGGCCATTGACCATAAAGATAATAAAATTAACTAATTTCATCAATTTCTCAAGCATAATAACATAGTTAAACATTTAACTGTTCAAGTGCCTAAGGGGTAATAGGTATATATATATATATATATGTTAGACCCTAGGTTTTGATGTATGAGTCACATGTGAGTCAATTTAAGTTATTTGCAAGTTTTTAATATTTTTGTGTTGGTACGGGCGTCCTAAATGGCTTAGTTGAGTGGTACGGCCATACGGCTGACTGTACCTAGTTAGAACTATTTTATTGAGCTTCGTACGGGTGTACCATTGGGTGGTACAGCCATACGTGAGCTCGCAGGAAAATGGTTTGTCAGTAAAGCTATTTTGGTATGGGCATACCATTGGGTGGTACGACCGCACATGAGCTCACAGGAAAATTGCTTGTCAGGAAAATTGGTTTGGTACGGGCGTAGCAAGTGATGGTACAACCGTGCCACATTTCCCTTTCATTTGCCAATGGTAAAATTTAAATCCGTACGGGTGTACATGACTGGTACGGCTGTATGCGACATTTAAGAAAGGTTTTAAAATACTTTCTAACAACTATTTTGAGTAAGAACTTTGATATCCTTTGATTCTAACAGCTATTTTCTGTAGAGCTTCTATTTCATTAAGCTTGTATTGTCTATTACAAGTAAGTTAACTTGTATTTTATGTAATTTGCTATTGAAATCTCTCTTCCATTGTATTCCCATTGTAAAAGCTAGGGTTTGCTTTATATGGGTTGGTGTATGATTAATGCTTGGGCATTAATTTGTTTTTGAGAGATTGTAAGGTTGATTCTTGTAAAGGTTTGAGTATGAGCCTTGAAAACACTAGGGTTTAGGATTCATTTGAGGAGTCCATGTTGTGTAATTGATTGAGATTTATTGGAACCCTAAGTCGAGATTTAAGAGAAGTAGATGTAGGCAAGAGTTTGGCCTAACCATTATAAACCGTGCACGTGTTACCTTCCGTAAAGTAGACTAGAGTTTGGTATGATAGGTTAAGAATATTTCTTATTGATCATGGTTTTGACAAAGGAAAAGCAGACACTACACTTTTCATTAAGCATTACAAATATGATATTCTTATTCAAATTTATATTGATGATATCATATTTGGTGTTACTAATGAAAAGTTATGCAAGGAGTTCTCCAAGTGTATGCAGGGAGAATTTGAAATGAGCATGATGGGAGAGTTGAAGTATTTTCTAGGACTTCAAGTTAAGTAATGTGAAGATGGAATCTTCATCAACTAATTCAAGTATACTCAAGAGATGCTGAAGAAGTTTGGATTGGAAGATGCTAAAGCTAGCAAGACACCAATGAGCACAACTACAAAATTATCATTAGATGAAAGTGGTAAGCTAGTATATCAAAAGAAGTATAGAGGTATGATAGGTAGCCTACTTTACCTAATTGTTTCTAGGCTCGATATTATGTTTGATGTGTGTATGTGCGCTAGATTTCAATCCTCTCCTAAGGAATCTCATTTGAGTGCTGTGAAAAGAATTTTTAAATACTTGATTGGAACTATGCATTATGGATTGTGGTATACCAAAAATGATTCTTTTGATTTGATTGCTTATTCTGATGTTGATTTTGCTGGAAATTTGTTGGATAGGAAAAGTACCTCAGGTACTTGTCATTTTGTAGGTAATTGTTTGGTTTCTTGGTTTAGCAAGAAGCAAAATTATGTATCTCTGTCTACTGTTGAATCTAAGTATATATCCATAAGTTGTTGTTATGCTCAAGTTCTTTGGATTCAATAACAATTAAGGGATTACAATGTTTATATTTCTTGCACTTCTATTAAATGTGATAACACTAGTGCCATAAATCTATATAAGAATCCCATTCAGCATTCTAAGACTAAGCACATTAATATTAGACATCATTTTCTGCATGATAATGTGTAAAAAGGGAAGGTTGTATTAGAATTTATTGATACAACTCACCAATTGGTCGATATTTTTACAAAACCCTTGAGTGACGAACGATTAAATTTCATCAAACATGAATTAAGAATGACAGATGGGTCATTTTTGGAATAGGAGTGATTGGTGGACTTAGGAAACCTTAAGAAAATTCATAAAACTTTTTAAAATTTTTTAGTTTTAAGTCTTTGTACGGCCGTACAACATTTGGTACGCCCGTACGGATCCTATATGATCAATTTCTTCATTTCTAGCACTTTCTGGTATGGCCTGTACTCATTTCAATACGACCGTACATGATGTGGTATTGTTGTACCAAATGTGGTACGCCCATAAGCGTTATTTTATAGATTTTCTTCCAAAATCCTCGTACGACCGTACGCTTGTCTGGTACACCCACCTGTAACTCGTATGGTTGTACGTATCACCCATACGCCATACGTGATATGAATTTTCAAGGCATTTTTAGCTTGTACAGCCGTATGCCCACCCCGTACGCCCATATGCGACCTAAAAAACAGTTCTAAAAGCCTCATTTTTCAGTTTTTAACTCATTTTCACTCAATTTTCTCTCAATTTTCCTCTGAAATTTCCACCAAAATCCTTCCAACTCATTCCTATACAATCCAACTCTATTTGCCCACACTCCATTCCCTTTATTCTGGTTTGAATCTCTTTATTTTACTGATTCATTTCAATTTTTACTATTTTATTGCCTTTTGATTTTGTTTTTTACATTTTGATTTTTTTGTTCATTTTAGGCTATTTTAGCTCTAGGTTCTTTAGAGTTTAATGCTTAGGATTGTGTTTAGAACTTATGTATCAAATTTCATTGATTTTCGTGCAGGTTTAGTTTTTTGGTTTTTCAAAACTCGTCGTTACTCTGCCGAAATTTTTAAAATTACTCTTTTTCACTCTTTTATCAATTTTTTGTTGTTGTTTTTACTTATGTCTGATCCTGTCAATCATGGTGGCTCTTCTTCATGGAGAGTCAAACGCACCGTTCCTATCTGCTCTGGCCCTCGTGGCTCTTCCTCTGCTACTTCCTCCATCAGGACCTCTATTCTGAGTGAGAAAGTTTTCTCTCACTCTCGATTCATTTGTCATCCTACACTCCGCCAGACCAATTAGAGGATGAGGTTCTGGGTTATTTGGCCAATGTACATTGGTTAAATTTTGTGTTTCTCCCTAACCATTTCATCCAGTCTGTAGCTTTAGAGTTCCTACAGACATTTTCTTTATCTACCTTCTTTTCTTGTACTTTTCATCTCTTTCGCAGACATCATTCTCTTTTTGCTTCTGAGTTTAATGCTCTGTTTGGATTTCCTACTGATGGCATCTCGAATGGCAAATCCATGGTTTTTGACCGTAACTCTTTTTGGAGGGATATCACCCTCAACACTGCTTTCCGGCCTTCTGGACAGAAGGCTTCCTGCCTTAAATCCCCAGCTCTCTTCTATTATCATAGACTGATCTCCTATCTTATCTTCAGGAGATTAGATTCTAATGACACTATCACAGGCCCTAAACTTATTTTCTTGTACTGCATAGTCACATGTACTCTGATCTAGTTTGGACGTTGGCTTTAGACCTCTTTTCATGAGGTCAGCGTCCAGAAGCAGCCTGATAGAGGTCTAAGCTTTTCCCCTTATCTGCCTTTCTCCTTATCTGCCTTTCCCCTTATCAGGTAAGCTTACATCAGATAAGGGCATATATACCATCAGCTGTAAGCTTTTCCCCTTATCTGCCTTTCTCCAGGACCCTGCGGTCTTAATCTCGATCTCTTGTTCATTGAGCACTCTATGCTCTTTGAACGCGCTGATGATGAGTTCGTGATCCATTCTAAGTATATCTCCAAATGACTCACTCACCTTCAGTCATTAAATCATCCCAATGACACCATTTTGATCTACAGCTGACGTGCTGTAGAGGTTCTTCAGCGCTTGCAGGTTCCACTGCCAGATGAATCTCCTGCAGAATGGCACAACCAACATGATCCCTTTGCTGATGACTCACGTCAGGCGGCTCTCAGCCGCAAGTGTCAGTGACACTTTATAGGTGGATCCTCTTCTTTGGCTGCTGTTCCTGATTCTACAGATCCAGCTGCCACTACTATTGATCCTGGTGCTGCTGCTGCTACTTCAGATCCTATTTCTCAACAGCTTGCCACCATTATTGCTAAACTCGACCGCTTAGATACATTTGAGAATTGTTTCAACCATATCAACCAGCAGCTTGGTCATCTCTCGCAGTAGTCTACTCTTCTTGGTCAGCAGCTTGATCAGCATGTTGGTGACTTTTATGAGTTTCAGACATCCACATCCGAGGCTCTCCACTCTCTCAGTGTCATGATGGATCCTTTTATCATTCCTCCATCGAGTCCACCTCCTCCTAAGGACCCACAATGATATAGTGCTTTTGATGTCATCAAAGGGGGAGATGTTTTATGATTTTTAGGACTTGATGTTGATTGTTAAAGATTTTTGTTTTTATGTTTATTTTTGATATCTTGATATTATTACTGTACTGAACATCTTTTGGATATTATATATGATGTTTGTTTAGTATATTTGATTATGTTGTATTGTGATTTTCATTGATTTTGTTGATTATACGTATCTTTTTCTCCTTTCTTTGTGATTGTTTGATAACCTAAGGCTATATGGCATGTATTCTAAAACAAAGGGGGAGATTTCCAAAATTTTCAAATTAAAATTTCATTTAAATGAGTTTTTACAAATTAAACTTAAATTGATTGCTAACATCAAAAAGGGGGAGATTATTAGACCTTAGGTTTTGATGTATGAGTCATGTGTGAGTCAATTTAAGTTATTTCTAAGTTTTTAATATTTTTATGTTGGTACGGGTGTACCGGTTTTGGTACGGGTGTACCAAATGGCTTAGTTGAGTGGTATAGCCATACAGCTGATCGTACCTAGTTAGAACTATTTTATTGAGCTTGGTACGGGCGTACCATTGGGTGCTACAGCTGTAAGAGTAGCACGCCCTGGACACGGGAGTGCTGCATGCTGTTCGGTGTGAGATGCCGTGGTGCTTGCTCTCAATGGTGTACTTCCATAGTTGATTATTCTTTAACCTAGAAAAATGGCGTCGAGGTTATTAAGTGGAGTCACCACCTAGTTTGTTTCGTCAATTCAATTGAATGACTAGAAAACTAGGAAATAAAACCTGGGCCTTCTCGAGTTGGAAAGCGGCCTGAATTTCTTTAGAGTTTGGGTTCGGGATTTCGAATTTATTAATGTTCAATTTTATTATGTTCACTTATTTAATTTTAATGAAAGCTCCTAAGCACACAATTAGGTTTAAGTTTGATTAACATACTCTTGCATGGCATAAGGAATTCAAAGAAGCATACACAAATTATAAAGCATAAGGAAAGCGATAAATTGTAGAAAATAAATGCAAGAAATAAAATATGGGTATTTAAAATACAACCCACCCAAATAAAAAAAACAAATAAATCAAAATAAAGCAATTTGGGTATTTAATACAACCCAACCAAAATAATTAAATAAAAAGCATAAAGCAAATAAAATCCTAATATTGGGCCTAAAGCCTAATTCCTCGCTTCCAAGTCCAATGGGGGTTTGATTTTGATTGGGCCTCGGGCCGACCCATCTACTTCCTCCAAGTTAACCTAATTAATCTGCAAAATTGCACCAAAATGCATAAAAAGGAACAAATGCAAGTAATGAAGGCATTAATCATGAAATCAAACCACAAATCACGCAATCAGACACAGATAATTAAAAGGAAAATGCAGAAATCAAGGAACAAAATTGAATGTTCGAATCATACATGATCGCATATGATATTGTGATGATCATATGCTATCGCGTATGAACATATGCACAGGACATAAAAACATATGCACAGGACATGAAACATACGCACGGATCACAAAAAACAAACAAAATAGCCATCGAACATCTAATTTACATGAGTTCATCATTAGACATTCAAATTCATCATTCAAGCTACAAAACTCAATGTTTTGATACGCAAATCACGCGGATAGGCTTAAAATAAAACGGAGGAAACACGGAAGTCAAGAAAAATATTTGACACATACGCGATCGCGTATGTTATTGAAATTAACATACGCGATCGCATATGATCATATGCGATTGAAGCAAACAGTGAAAACAAATCACATGTAAAGGCTTAAAATATGTCAAAGAGCATTCGGCAATCAAAAATAAATTAAAAACAGAATTTTATAACATATGCGATCGGGAAGATCAAACGCGATCGGGAAGATCATACGCGATCGGGAAGATCATACGTGATCGCGTATGATATGGTGATGATCATACGCGATCGCACATAATAATATGCATGCAAAATGAGGCGAAAGCAAAACACCAAAAATACATATAAATCATGCGTAAAACATTAAAACAATTCAATTTTCATCAAGATTAAGCATGGATATCACGAAAATCACATGATAATAAAAATTGATGGATGTACCAACCTCTCGTCGATTCTCCTTAGCTCCAAGTATAGGGAACAAAAGAGTAGTCCAATTCCAAGCGTTAGGGATGAAATTACCTAGATCTAAGTGATTTGGTGAGTTGATTTTAACCCTAATGGCTTAGAACAATCAAATTTAGGTTAATTAAGAGTTAATCACATTTTGCAGCTGCCAAAACCCTAATCCCGTAGCTCTCAAAGTGCCCCTCTGTCAGAATGGAGTTCCAAAGCTTTTAAATTTGTTGTCCCGGAGTCATACGCTATCGCGTATGTCAACATATGCTAAACCCTAAAACATACGTGATTGCATATGCTCACATATGCGGCGTGTCACAAACATACACGATCGCGTATGTTTGTACATATACGAGGGTCCAAAACATATGCGGCGTGTGATGCCCCAGAAAGGGCCAGAATTAGCCCAAAACTGTCCAGAAGAAATTGAATCAACCCGGAATGGCCCAAGACCAACCCGAACTGGTCCAGAATCATCCCGGACGTGACCCGAGTCAAGCCGGTCCAAAATCAGGGTACGATACATGGCTGTCAAAAAAATCGGGTTAGCAGTGATGCGTGTATGCGTGTTTGACAGAAAACACGAAATGGTTAGACAAGGTATGTATAAGCATGAGTCCACTCCCTTCCAACCTTATTTCACCACAGACATTGGCCAGTCAAATTTCCTAAGTGGGTTTCTCGTCCAGAGTTTAGCATTGAAACTCAAGATGCATAAATCACTCATGCATGGATGCAACACCGTATCATGGGATTACATTCGAGCTGTATTTCGAAGATGAATAGGAAAGTCAAAATTTTACCAAATGAACGTTGATTCACAATTGGTAGGTTTATCGAAAAACAAGCGTTGGCCTACAATTTCGATAATTTTGACAAGGCTTTATCATAAATCCTACGTGGTGATAAGATTAATCTTTGAATAAAATGAACTTGTCCTTTTTCATGGATTTTCAAGAATTCAAATGGACATGGTTTTGTTCAAAGTTTAACCTAATCACTTGGCTTTCCATCAAATGAGCATTGGCTCACGATCGATGGCTTTATTTTATCAAATGAGCATTGGCTCACAATTGAGAATCCTTCCAAATGGATAAGCTTTCCACAATTCAACTCTCGTTGCAATCACAAAGCATAAGGAATCAATTGGAAAACTAACCTTTATAATTGAACATCTCTCAATGAACAAGCATTCTATAATCCAACTCTCGTTGCAATCATAAAGTCGAGGTTTTGATTCCAAAATCAAACTTTAGAATTAGACATTCATAGCAACTGAATAAAGCATAAACAGTTAGCCCCATAAGGGATTCTGAAATCAAATCCTACAAGGAAAACACTTAGCCACTCATGGCTTACAGCAAGAATACAAGAAAGATACAGCAAGAATACAAGAAAGATAGAAAAATAGAAAGAACAAAAGGAAACCCTAGAGAGCATATTACTTCAATCATGTATCTCTCTCCTTCTGCTGGTGAATTGTCCTCCCCTTTAAATCTTGAGTGCAGGTCACTTCTTTTCCAGCTGAGATTTTTATCCCTTTCTTTACCCATCACTCCTTTATGATGTGGACTCCATTGCCCATCCATTTCCCATTAATGCTCTTTAAGGGTTTTATTTTCTTTCTTCACATGGACTCCATTTCTTCCCTTTATCTTCTGTCAAGTTATCTTTTATTTAACCCAATAATTTCAAGTCCACGATCGTGGAGTTGGAGTCCACGATCATGGATTTTTCCAGTAGCTTTTTTTGGGCTTCTGCCTTGACTCCATGATCGTGGAGTTAGAGTCCACGATCGTGTAAAATTCCAGTAGGTCTCGGGCAATTTTTGTGCACTCCACGATCGTGGAAAAATCAAGTGGCTTCCTTTCATTCTGGCTCCTCTTCCACAATCATGGAGTTATTTCTCCATGCACAAAATTTTCTTGTTTCTTCTTATTTGCTTCCTAACACTACACACTTAGCACACACATCAAATTCTAATAAAAAACACAATGATCAAAGTAAAATATAACACATTAATGCCTAAACATAAGCTAAAAATCATCAAAACATAACACGTAATAACACATATCATATCTCCCTAAGGTGCTCTAGTT
>CANYBF010530578.1:0-13529 GCA_948192965.1 Dalechampia spathulata
CAGGTAATAATGCCATTAATTATAGAATCAACATGCAAATTGCATAAATAGGCCTAAATTATCATAAAGAAAATGTGGAAATCAAGAAACAAAATTGAATACTTTGGATCATACGCGATCGCGTATGATATTGATGATCATACGCGATCGTATATAATCATATGCGATCGAGGCAAACAATGAGATAATCACATGCGAAGGCTTAAAACATGACACATGATATTCGGCAATCAAAAGAAGCCAAAATAACATTTAAAACATACGCGATCGCGTATGTTATTGAAATTAACATACGCGATCACACATGATCATATGCGATCGAAGCAAATAATGAGAAAATCACACGTGAAGGCTTAAACTGTAACATAAATCATTCGGCAAACAAAATAAATTAAAATAGCATTTTTTAAAACATACGCGATTGGGAAGATCATATGCGATCGCATATGATATGAGATGATCATATGCGATCGCATATGATAACGCAATAATAATAAAAAAACGAAAGCAAAACATCAAAAACACATATGAATCATGCGTAAAAGGTTAAAACAATTCAATTTTCAATATATTTAGGCATGGATATCATGAAAATCACACAATAACAATAAAAAGCGAAAGATTTTACTAACCTCCTGTAGATTCTCCTTAGATTCGAGTATGGGGACGAAGAAAACAGTCCAAAATCCAAGTTTAGGGATTGAAATCACCTAATCTAAATGATTTGTTGTGAGTTTATTATGTTTTTCTAACCCTAATTGCTTAGATTAATCCAAAATTAGGTTTAAGAAAATTAATTGTAGTCTCTTGACGGCTGCCAAAACCCTAAAATTCGTAGGTCTAATTAAAATGCTAACCAAAATTGCCAACCCCTGTCAGAATGGAGTTCCAAAGCTTTTAAAATTTCTGTCCCGGAGACATATGCGATCGCGTATCTTAACATATGCTAAACCCTAAAACATGCGCGATCGCGTATGTTTGTACATATGCGGTGGGTCCAGAACATATGCGGCGTGTGACGCCCCAAAATGGGCCAGAATTGGCCCAGAACGGTCTGGAACGATCCGAATCAACCCGGAGTGGCCCAAGACCAACCCAAAATGGTCTTGGATCATCCCGGATTTGATCCGAGTCAAGCCGGTCCAAAATTAGGGTGCGACACATACGGTATGTCATTCATCTCACATGCCACGCATACGGTATGTCATCCACTTCACATGCTATACATATAGTAATTCATCCATGTCACATGCCATGCATATGGTATGCCATACAATGCCATGTTATAATTTAACATTTTACATGACATGCCACAATACACAAGCACATTCTATTACACATGTCATGCACATGCCATGTCACGCATCACTTCACATGCTACGCATTTAGTATGTCATACATCTAACATGCCATACATATGCCATATATTATACTATCATACATATCATGCATATGATATGTCACACATACACCATGCATACGGTATGCTACTCATCATGCCATGACATCCATCATTACATATCATGCATAAGATATATCATATGCATCGCATACACTATACGCCTAACGCTAAAATGAATTAAGAACGTTAACGCATAACGTAATGCGCTACTTGCCATAATATGTGCTCACATATTAGGATTATCATGCATATGATATACTCACATGACATGCATATGTCACGTTACTTTTATCGCTATATCACATGACATGCATATGCCATGCCATCTAAATGCCATATAGCCTTATATGTCATTCTACGTGCAACTTTGCAACGCCAATTCACATGATACGCTGTGTGCTTACATTTACGCTTGTATGCTTGCCTGCTTAGGACAATTAATCCCAACTATAATGGTAAATCGATTTTGGAAACTCATAGAATAGATCTCCACCACCCGAACCCAATCTCTAAAGGGTTTAACTAGCACTCATGCTATGGGTCGGTTTGACCAATCCGGAACCATCCGGTGGTGACTCCTTACAACTCTTTCGAGTCTGTATCATTCCCTAAGGGAACCCCATTAGGAAGACTACACTTTCGCTCCAAGTGCGGTCCCTGGTCCATGACTTTCGCAAGCCTCGCTCTGGGCCCTTGCAAAAACTGGCGCTCACACCTATCCTATTACATAAATGTCCTTACGTACATATTTTGGGACGTTAGGTAACATCCCCTCCTTCCCGGGCACTATTCCTCTTGGTTTTACACGATCCAAAATGCACGATGGATAATATGTAAAAATACATAAATAAATTCATTAGTAGCAAATGAATTTTGGATTTAATTGACTAGTCCAATGCCATTTAAAAGCACGAACCAAGAGTCAAAATCTAGCAATTATTAGGCAATAATTATAAGAATAAACATAAGTCGGATTGTGAAAATTCATTTTTAATAAAAAAAATTTTAGGCCAAATTATTTTATTTGATCATGGAAAAATTAATTGGGAGTGTTAACATCACTTGGAATAATTTGGAGATAGCCCCTCAACCAATTAAAATCCAATCATTTCAAAAATCGCATTTTATACGAACCAAAATAGCATTTGATCGTTAAAATTAATTTTGAGGCCAAAATTAATTAAATGTAATTATTTTATGATGAATCCAGTATACTTGAGCCACTGTAAAGTATCAAATACTACTGGAAAAATCAAAATACATCAAAATATGACAAAAATACGATTTTTCTGAAAATTTTCCAAGAGATATGCGTCGCGCATCAGGTGATGTGCGGTGTACATCAGAGGCCAATCTGCAATAAAATTAAATCTATTAGTAGAAAAATGATCTACAGACAAAAATACGCAACTTTAATGAAGACAATACCTCATTTTGAGAACGAATCGACCTCCAGTTTAGCAAACTAAACAATTAATTAAGCAATTAATTGAAATAAATGATTTTAGAGCCTAAATCAAATAGATATGAACAATATTTGACAGATCTAGAACCCCAATTGCATGGAAAAGCCACTGGAGTTGTTGGAAAAATCAGATCAGAAAGTGGTACGGGCAAAAACTGGGTTTTCCTGTGAAAATCGAGACCTATGTGTGCTGCACATAGGCCAATGTGCGCTGTACATAGGCCAATGTGCGCTGCACATAGGCCAATGTGTGCCATACATAGGCTGTGTGTGGCGCACATGGGCACATTTATGGCGCACATGGCAGAGAAAATAGAGGAAAAATTAAAAATTTTTCAGTAGAAACTCTAGATCCGATCCCGATCTAGGTAGATCAGACCCGAAAATGGGTTTTTTCTTCGTGGATTTGCATCCAACACATGAAAATAATTTTAAAATTAAAATTATCACAGATCCAACAAATATAAGGCAGATCCAGAACACTTGACGCATGGAGAGGCCTTAAATGTTGCTGGAATAACCAGATCGGGCGAGAAAACGCACCAAAACGGGAGAAAAATGGCATTTTCTGGAAATTTTTGGGGCTATGTGTGTAGCACATGGCCTCATGTATGCCACACATAGGCTGTGTGTGGTGCACATGAGGTGATGTACGCAGCACATCCCTTGCAGAATAGTGCTAGAATCAAGAAAATTGAAGAAAAGAGGGAAATTTACCTTATTCCAACAGCTTTTCTTCCTTGATCTAGCTTCCTTCCGCGCTTAGGGAGCCTAACTAAGCCAATTTTATCTCTAAATCCTAAGGATTAAATTAATTAAGTCTTTAATTAATTTTGGAGGAATTTTGGCAGAGTTTTAGGTTGCTTCTGGAGCAAATTTGGGATCCTTTAGCAGAACCCCAAGCTCTATCTTTATAGAGCAAAAATCGGGCATGGAAATTTTGTAATTTTCATCCGACTTTGAAAAATTCAAAGACAATGTGCGCCACACATCATGTGATGTGCGCCACACATTATCCATGTGCGCAGCACATAGGGTGATGTGCACTACACATCACCTTTTGACCCGTCACGTGGGGCCCACTGTGGTTGCTTCGGGATATGCACCTCAAGCCTATAAGTGTTATTCGATGTAAGGAACAACTTTGTAGAACAAAGTTTTTCCCAATTCGGTCCCGAGAAGTCTCCCGACCAAACGTCTTTTCTATGCGATGTGCGATGCACATAGGGTGATGTGCACCGCACATCGCATATTTACCCTATGCGTGTCGGCTCGTACAGGCAAAACCGAATGTGTGCCATATGTCAACTGAAGTGCAATCGACATTCTGAGAAACTTTACAGTTATAAGGTTTTTCAAATTCGGCTCCGAACATCGAGTTTCGGCAAATGAGCCTATTTTAGGGGTTGTGACCCTATTTCAGCCCAAAATGGCATTCGGTGTGCCAGAAGGTCGTGTCTTGCGTAGGCATCAGTAAAAATGTGTTCTGTATGCATATAACATTCGAAATAGGCCAAGTTGGGTGGTGGGCCCGATTTAGGTATTATTCATGATGAATAGTACCTGGATGGGCCCCAGAACATAAAAGGGCCTAGAAAGTGGCAAATAGCATGCCAAGCGCTTTACCTCGAGCAAGGTAGCAAACGAGATGTGTTCTGTGTGAAAAGAACACTCAGAATAGATTACAGTGGGTAGCAGGTCCTACTAGTGCTTAGCGGGCCCCACAGCGATATGAGACCAGAAATGTAGCATTCGGGATGCCACAGGGTGTGCCTTGCGTAAGGCATCAGCGAAATGTATTTTGTAAGTATAGAATACACATAATAGGCTAATAGGGAAAGCGGACCCCGCCTATGTACTATTCATAGTGAATAGTGACCTAGGTTCAAAATATGATACTTTGCATTTTGTGTATCCTACCATGCGTAGGCAGGTGTGAGATGTATTCTGTAAGTACAGAATACATAGAATAAGATAATAGAGGCAGTGGGCCCCATTAATATCCTAGGTGGGCCCCACAGCGTAGTGGGCTCAGAAGATGGCATTTGCGATACCAAACGCTGTGCCTTGTGTAAGGCAACTGGAAAATGTATTTTGTAAGTACAGAATACACATAATAGGTTATCAGGGGCAACGGGCCCCGCCATTGTTTGGTGGGCCTCCACCTATGCACTATTCATGGTGAATAGTGCCAAATGCTCTAAATGCAATATTTTGCATTTCAAGTGGTTTGCCTTGCGTAGGCAACAGCGAAGGGTGTTTTGCATGTACAGAATACTCTGAATAGAGAAATGAGGGTGGTGGGCTCTACCAGATGCTATGGTGGGCCCCATCAGCTCTGATGTGTTCTGTATACCAGAATACCCAAGGGAAGCCTACAGAGGCTTATGTGCATAATTGGGGTCGATACGGGGACTAAAACCGGGCCAAATCAACAGAAGCCCGAAATTACACGATGGTGAAAAGTCAGGGTCAACAGCTGCAGCTCCCTATTAAGATTTACAATATGGCTAAGCCTTTATTTTGAATTCCAATACCTTTTAGTGGGAAAATTCAATCCTTAAGTAATATAGGAAGAACATAATCCTTAGAGGATAAAAAAATACTTTCAAAGATAAAGAGGAGCATTGAGATGGTAGGATGAGCTAATTAAAAACATGAGTTAATAGTTAATGACTAAACTTAATAGTTATAAAGAAAGGGTTACTACTGAGGAAAACCATCTTTAACCATGCAATTTAAGGTAAACAAAAAACCTGCATATATATGTAAGAAGTAGGTGGTTAGTTGGTTGATATGTATATTGTATAGTTTGCCATGAATAAGGAAGAGTGCTAGAGTTATGCTCAATGATGTATGTATTAAAGAATTAATTGTTAATTACATAATAGAGTTTAATAAATTGAATTACTTATTATGTTAATAACTTAAAAGGTATGTGTGTAGTTGTTACAATAGAAACCTTCAGGTATAAAAATTATATGTGTATTACATATGAAACATAGCATGCATTTAGTGCATATTGGAAGGTATAAATGATGCGTCAAAATTGAGATTTAACCATGCCTACTACATGAGTTGGTAAAAAGAATTATAAGCATGGTTGTATGTATGAGTGCATATAAATTATCTCTGTTTGATTCAATTGTATTGATTTCATAAGATAATTTATGATATTTCTAAGAATTTAATAAATTATCTATGAGGTTGTCTATTAGTTTCAATTTAAAAGTTGCTAGAATGTTGATTAATAAGTTTAATGTAGGAGGAAAACTGTACTAATATAACAACTTAATAATGACTTGAAAAGTGTTTGAATGGTAACATTACTCGGATGTAATTTAACAGCAAATGGATCTTCTATAAATGTGTGTAAGTGTAATCTTGAGCTAAACTAGTTAGGTGGTAAGGATATAGAAATAGTATGAGGTCATCATATCCATGTGCTATTTATGGATTAGGTTAGCATTTATTTAATTTTACATGGTCAAAGAAATAGAAATTCATGCCCTTCTTATGGTGTAAGTAAAAATTCCATGGCATTGAACTTAGAGAAAATGTAGAGTTTGCAAGTTAAATAGTTAAAAGTAATAAATGCAGGAATGTCTTACTGTGCATGCTTGGAAAACATAAATATAGATCAAGATAAATGTTGCTTAGGGTGTAGAATAGATTTAATGGAAATATTAAACTAACTATTAAGGGAAGGCAAAAAAACATATTGAGTTTGCTTGTCAAGTGCATTAATAAGATTTCTGATTTGAACTAGGTAAATGTGGTAATGCATATAAGAAATTGGATACATACTTGATAGTTATTGAACCACATTAAGTAATTAGTAAAGATGACACCACAATGATTAATTTGGGTTATTGGTACTTAAATTACATGATTAAGTTAAGAGGTTGTCAGATGGAATGGTTGAACAATTATAAAACATCAATCCCATGGATGGGTTTACTTAGGTTGTTTAGATCATGACCATAACTAAACATGTATAAAATGGTGTTTATGCTTATTAAAGGCTGACGCAAAAATGTTAGGAACTGACTTAAGTATGGGCTGCTATAAAAAGTGTTAAACATGATCATAAATTGAATTATTTTTAAAAGTATCAGTGATTACATGCATTAATAGTGTTAAAAATAAAATGATTAGATAAAATTGAGGTGATAATAAATACAAGAATAATGTGAGTAAAAGAAAGTGAAAAGAATGATTATTAAGGAAATTTATGGACTAATATTTAAGCAAGAAAGAGCATGATATAGTAAGTGTCCAATATCATAATTAATATTATGTGAAATGTCAACCTGAGGTTGTTAATTTCTTATAATTTATTGAAACAAAGAATTTTAACTAGATCTTGCATAGAAGTGTGTGAGATTATAGAGATATAAAAGTGAAAATTTAACTTGTATAGATAGTCGTAAGAAGCTATTAAACAATAATCAATTTATGAATTTATGAGGGGAAACTTGTATGAGTAGATTATCATAACTATACTGTAACATATGCAAATTGTTTTAAGATCATAGTATGATCTTGGTAATATTGACACTAGACTATATGAAATTATCAGTTGAATTAATTTAATATACTAATAGCTACGAAATTTAAAATAAAAAGCTCTATGAACTATATATATGAATGTTAATACTTAAGGCATTTATATTACCCATTTGATTAAAACATTATATAATTTATATTTAATAGGTAAATAGAATAAGAGGATTACTACCACTATCTTAGAATTAGATAATGGCAAAGCGGAAACAGGTTTATGCTTATTCACTCCTAGTATTATATATGAAATCCACAGCTAAATAAAATGCTTGTTTAAAAACAATTATTTCATAAGTAGCAGTTTAATCTTCTTTTATTATTCACTTGATGATTCTTGTTGGAGAATGTGATTATATTGAGATAAAGATGAAAAATAAGCATTAGATTAGTTATATATAATTGTAAAAGGTTACATTTAATAGACTGATATGTCATTATGGGCTGATGCTCAATATTGAGAATTATAATTATTGAGGTATATGCTCAGTTATTAAAGGTTGATGCAGGTGCATGCTCAGTTATTAAAGCTTGATGCATTTGCATGCTCAGTTATTAAAGGTTGATGCAAGTACATTAAAAGGCATATCTAAAAGGCAAATGATTTACAATAGAATTATCTATTAATATTCAACTATTGTTTATTAATCATTTAATAACTCTATTTAGAAAATGGTAATTGCATGATAATAAGTTAGTTAATTTTCTTATTTTAGCAAATTATGAATGCTAGAGGAGCATGTTAGTTAATGTGCTTACACGAATTAATATCTTTTAATGAAGTGATGATTATTTGCTTATATGTCTAGAGTTACTGATGAACTAATATATCATGAATTGATGATGAATAGATGGTCTGTATTTATACCTATTACTATTATTTATAAATAAAATTTTTAGACATATTATACTAATTATGAAAATAAAGGTTCAATATATGTTATACAATCATTATATTGTAATGATGTAAATAGTGTTGATTATTTTTTTCTTTATTAATAATTATTTTTAAATAAAATTATTTGATAAATTATATTAATTATATAAAAGAAATATGATGATGATTTGTTATGTCTCATACGATCGTTATATTTTATTAATATGATTAATTATAATCATGTTTATGTTTAATCAATGTTAACTCCTTATACATATATAAGAGATTAACTGGTAAATGAATAGTTTATCGAAAGGCAATTATAGTATGATAAGATTATCAGTTAATGCTCGTACAATCATTCATCATCTATTTGGTAATTCAACTTAGGAAATGAAGATGTCTCAACAGGTTAGTATAATTTAAATATAGTCAGTTATGAATGCCTGATGAGCGTAATAGTTGATATATTTGTATGAATTGATGCCTTTTATTACAATAAAGATTATTTACTTATATATTTGGTACTATTGATGCCTTATATATATATACATTATGAAGTAATGGTGAATAATAGGGACTAAGTTCGTGCTTAATATTAATTATCTATAAATGAGATTCACAGGTAAACTATAAAGGAATGTTAATTACAAATATATCATCATATAATATTTTGAATATTCGATTAATATTTATTCATTTAGATATATGATTTATCTAAATAGTTTGAAATGTTATCATTTGACAATTAAATCAACATTATGCACATTCATACATGATAAATGCATAAGTCATGAATCATACATCATTAGCATGACATTTGAGAGGAATAAGGAAGGTACAATGATACAAATACAGTGATATAGTTACATATATAAAAAATACAGAAAATATAGAGATATACTAGGAAAATAAATGATTGAAAATATACCAGTATAAATTATGCACAATCAGATACAAAGATTGATGTGATCACAGAAAAATGATGAATTCACAAGAAAATGGTGAATTCACAGAGAAATGATGAAAAGATGGAAAATGGAGGAATGCAATACATATTTGCATTCATTATCATATAATATATCATTGCTATAAGAAAAGTGAATTCATTGACTTATAACATATTATTGTTATTCAATTGATGTACAAAGTGATAATATGATCATTCCATGAAAGTAATGTTGATATAAAAAGTTATTCATAGGGAACTATTTAATGATATTTTATTTTTGATTATATAATTTAATGATATTTTATTTTTGATTATATAATTTACTGATATTTTATTTTTGATTATATAATTTACTGACTACAATATTATTATGATATATGCTCTTATGATTATTCTTTAATTATTTTATTAATTAATTATATTTATTATAAAAAGGAAATTAAATTTTATTCATAGTACAATCATTATTAGATACCACTAAGTTTTATACTCGATGTTTATCTATTGATGAATACAGGTTGGAAGTTTGGGTGGCATCAAGTTCAGTGAGACACTAGTTCAATTAGAACACTTCAAGTTTTGTATGACTCTCAGAATCGCTCTTGGTAGTATAACATCTTCCTTGTAAATATTTTAATCATGCAACTATCATTATACACTTTATAGATAGTAAAATATCTTGTATTCATACATAAGTTGTAATGCTAAAATACCTAATGTGTGGCTCATTTATATTATATAATGAGATAATTGAAGTTGTGAGACACTTGAGAAATCTCCCTTTAAGTTAACGCTAGAGGTTGGAAATTGAGTAGTACAAGTGGCAACAACCTTAGTTTATGCAACATTGGAAGTGTTTCTTTGAGGTGAAGATTTATGCTTTATGAACTTAAAATTAGCAAGAAAACCAATGAACTTATAATACTCTCTCTTTAGATGCCTAGATTTCCTATAGTAAATATAAATCAAATCACTTTTGCCCTTTCTAGCAACCATTATTGCACCATTAGAGAAATTCTTAGATTGAATTTATATTGATCATTGTGACTCTTCTCTCATCGTAGTTTTGTAAACTTAATCTATATTAGGTAAAGGCTACATCATAATAACCTGAGATCGTAAGCTTGATATGTTTCATTTAATTCATTAAGCAAAAAATATAATTCTTTTACTATTCATCGATATACTTCTAAAAATACTCTATCTGTATGTCACATCTTTTGGCTGCGTAACTTGCTCCCATAGTATGATTATTAATTCTCTAATCAAAAAAATAATAATCATTCTACAAAGGATTTCATACATTCTTAATTAACTGCAGAAATTTTTTTTATTATAGGTATTCAATCTTATTACTAAAATCCAATTCATTTAACACTCCCAGGTTTAACATACATTTATACTTAAGTCATTACCATATTAACATTACTGTTATGCACACATTATTATTTTACATATTTGAAAGTCATCATACGTTATTAATTACATAATTAATATTACTATCACCCGTATTTAAATTACTGCCAAGGGCTTATCTAGTAGTTATACGACTATTTGCACAATTAGAAGTCTTTAAGAATTCAACCATTACCAAAAGCTTATTGGTATGTTCAGCTGCTACTACTAACGTTATTGTTCTGCGGTTTTACTTGGTCCTACATTTATCAATCGACAAACGCTGAGTATAAAACTTAGTGGTACTAGTATAACAAATATAACAAATATCATAAGGAATGAAATCTCAATAAATATCAAAATATCATTTAACATATCAACCATATTATCAAATTATCATTAGTATATACCATTTTTAATAATCATCGTATAAATCACTATTCATAATTCTTACCTTAGTAGGATAAATGCTTATACATATATACCATTTCATCAATTTATTTAACCATTTTCAAGTGTCATCATCATCATCATCATGTATATAAATAGTGTATATTTATGAGTATGCATTTATGATATGCATTCTCCCTCATTTCTGTTCATTTCTTAAATATGCGCATTTATTGGATCTTTCATTTATCATTTATCAGTGGTACTATAATCAAATCTCATTTAATACTTAACTCTTGAATTTTCATTCTTTGCATATCATATTCCCTTTTTATTTTATTCCTATAGGAATTTATAACGTTTACTTACTATAACTTATATAACATTTTTCTCATATCAGATCTTTTCTCTTCTCCTTATTTCACCATAAAATATTATGCCATGTTCTGTGATTTATGCATTATGGATATGTCATGATTAACAAATATAATACCATATCTTAATTTAATTGTAAAATGCTATTGCATTACCAAAACTTTACCTCTTTGATCAATAAATGATCAAGGACTTCCAAACAAACTAGCACAAACCTGGTATGTCTTTTCCTTTGTTAATATCATTGGATGATTTGTGAGGTTTATCAACTGATTTACCTATTTCAAAAATCAATATTTATCTTTTATTAATATATTTCATTTCATCATTAATCGTTCTTATAATTACATACCATTATATTACTCAATCAAAAAACAATGTTATTCACTTATCATGTCATAGGATCATTTAAGAAATCATGTTAATATTTATAAAAGTATTTTCTGTTCCTTTTTTACTTAATTAAGATTGTATTTATTTTATTATTTTAGTAATACAGTTTAGGACACTTTAATACATTTAAATAGTAAACTTATTTAAATTTCTTGATAACATCTCATTTTATGATATTTCTGTCTATTACACCAAATAGTAACATCCCATATGATTATATCTTTACTTATTTCTTATTTGATCACATAATCAATTAATTAAATAGTAATATAATAATACTGATTATTAAACAGTTATCAAAATAATATCTTATTATGCCTAATTTAAAATCATAACTCAATTTAAAATCGTTTGATCATCATTTTCTATTTAACTCCAAATTCTATTATCAATCAATCATTAAATAACTTAACAGTTAATATATTACTAATGATTTACAAAACTGTTATTATCTTAATACTGCTCTCTTATAATTTAACTAGATTCCAATTACTAACCTTATCCATATTTTATTAAATACAGTTACTATCATAAGCAGATTATGAAAATAATGGATATTATGAGTTATTTATTATATACTTAAACTTATTTAACTCCCAATATTATATCTTGATATTTGACTTAATTTACTATTCTACTGAACACTGTTAACATTGATCTAAAACTAAATCATCAAGAAATTATAGTATTTCTACTAAAATCAATCCTTTACCAACACTGTCTTATAACCAGTTAACAGTTTAAACCATATCTTTACTTACTGTCATTATGCCTTATCACATATCTAATAATACTTAATATAATTGTTCATTATCTATTTATTTAATACTTCCATTAATATTATCATATCACATGCTATTCACCTTAATCTGTTTATTTGCAATCACTTAAGTATAATCTTATATCATTTAGTCAACTTATATACTTCACTTAATCAAATTCCAAATTATATATCATCATCATTAAACTTATTAATTAAATATCCAGTGAAATCATACAAGTATAAACATTCTATAAATCATGTGTCCATAAGCCATAGTTTACTGTTATCTCTGTTCTAATCCATAACTTAAATCTTATTTAAAATCATATCATGTCATTCATTTGTTTATTAACTTATAAATCTTCTTAATATCTCTTAATATGCTTAAATAATTGATTATTGATATCCATTTATAAATCATAGTCACATAGTTTAATTAAGGTCCTATTACACTTGATATAACATTCTTTAATAACTTATATCATTCTATCAATTAACCATTTCATTTGATTTCTTATAATCACATAATTTACTTAACAAATACTAACTTATATCCTCAAACTTGATATGACCGATTACTTGCATATGAATCCATTAAACATTAGCATTTCATATCTTAAGTCCATTTTGACAATTCATGCTTTAAGCTAACCTTCTTAATCATATAAATACTTTCATTCAACTTTAATTCTTTTATTATATCATTAATTCAAACTTAACAGAATCCATTTTTCCTTAACTTTTATCTCTTAAAAAACTTTGAATGAAGATTAAGCCTTAAATTACCAAATATACTTATGTTGAATTTAGTTCATATATCATATGCTATTTATTAACTCATCATTAAGAACTTCATTTTAACCTTAATTGAAAGTTAATTACTTAAATCATACTTAAATTTAATCATTTAATTCATAGCTCTTAAGTCATATACACTTAAAATGATATTAAGCC
>CANYBF010530721.1:0-12232 GCA_948192965.1 Dalechampia spathulata
TAAGGCATATTGGTTGATTGAGCGTATTGGATTGCGTATTGGCATATTGGCATATTGGCATATTGGCATATTTATACATATATGCATACGAAATACAGTATGTTGTGGCATACGGTATATGCATGGCATGCATAGTAGTGTATGCATGTGTCATGTGACATGGCATGTGACATGATGACATAGTATACTTAGGCAAATATACGAATAAAAATAAAGGCCGGTGAAAAGGATCGAGGAAATTAGGGGATACAGATAAGAAATAGGGGGATTATTACAGACCGAATAATAAATCCTATCCTATTACAAATATTCCTCGTATACATAAATTTTCGGGTATTAAGTAATACCCCTTTTCTCCCTCGAGTTGCATGATCCAAAATGCATGATGGATTAATATGCAAAATAAATAAATAAATTCATTAGTAGTAAATGAATTTTGGATTTAATTGACTAGTCCAATACCATTTAAAAGTACGAACCAAGAGTCAAAATCCAGCAATTATTAGGCAATAATTATATGAATTAATACGAGTTGGATCGTGAAAATTCATTTTAATAAAAATAATTTTAAGCAAAATTATTTTATTTGATCATGAAAAAATTAATTAGGAGGACTATTATCACACAAAAATTACTGGAGATAGCCCTACGACCAATTAATTCCAATCCTTTCACAAACCGCATTTATACGAGTAAAAATGGCATTTTATCATAAAAATTAATTTTGAGGCCAAAATTAATTATGTAAAAATTAATTTAAGACTTTTCCAGAATACTTGAGCTACTGTGAAACTCAAATACCACTGGATACGTCAAAATATGGCCTAAATACGACCTAAAATACAGTTTTTCTAGAAAAACGTGAACTATGCGCGCCGCACATCAAGCTATGTGCGCCACACATGGAGGAGGTGTGGCGCACATAGCATGACATGTGGTGCACATAGCCTCTAGATCTGCAATAAAATTCAATCTGTCAGTACATAATTAAACTACAAACCAAAATAAACATGTTTAATGAAGACAGTACCTCATTTTGACCTCGTTTCGGCCTCTGGTTTGATGAACCAAACAATTAATTAAGCAATTAATTAAAATAATTGATTTAAAGCTAAAACCAAGTAGATCTGAATGTTTTATGATAGATCCAGAACCCCAAGTGCACGATCTAGCTACTGGAGTCACTGGAAAATTCAAAACCAAAGCGGTTCAAAAGCGGTTCGGGCTGAAATAAAGTTTTTCTGTGAAAACCGGGATCTATGTGCGCCACACATAGATCTATCTATGTGCGCCACACATAGATCTATCTATGTGCGCCACACATAGCTTTGAAAACCGAAGCGAAACTGAAAATTCTTTTAGCAGAAACCTAGATCTAGCCCCGATCTAGGTAGATAGGACCTAAAACCAGATTTTTGCTCATGAATTTCCATCCAAATCATGAAAAAACAATTTTAAAGTTAAAATTATTTTAGATCCAGCAAGTTTTAAGGCAGATCTAGGGCACCCAAAGCATGGAAAAGCCTTGAATGACCCTAAAATGGTCAAATCAGGAAGAAAACCGAGGTTAAAATGCGAGTTTCTTTGAAAACCGGAGCCTATATACACAGCATATAGGCCTATGTATGCCACACATGTGCTACATGTGGCGCACATAGGTCTATATGCGCAGCATATAGACCCGAAAAATAGAGGAAAATGGAGAAATACGAAGAAATAGGCAGAAATTACCTTGATTCGGCTGAGTATTCTTGTATATCTTCACTCCAGGAATGTTTAGGGAGCCTAACTAAGCCAATTAAGTCCCTAGATCCTAAGAAATAAATTAATTAAGTGTTTAATTAATTTGGGAGCATTTTGGCAGAGGTTTGGCTGCTCTCAGAGCAAATTTCGAGGTCTGGAAAATGTTGCTCGGGCTCTATATTTATAGAGCAAATTTTTAGGTGGCAATTTTGTAATTTTTGGCACGTATTTGCATACATGTGCGCCACACATGTGCTACATGTGTGGCACATAGGGCTATATGCGCGCGCATATAGCCTAGAAACCCTTGCGTAGGGTCCACTGGGGTCACTTCCGGGATGCGCCGTGAAGAAAGTTTGCAGAAGAAAGTTTTTCCAAATTCGGTCCCGAAATGGCTCCCGACCAAACGTCTTTACTACGCAACGTGCGTAGCCTATAGGGCTATGCGCTACGCACGTTGCGTTTTCTACCTATGCGCTCCACCTCGTACGGGCGGAACGGGATGCATGCCATATGTCCAGGAAAGTGCAAACGACATTTTAAGAAACTTTGCAGTTATAAGTTTTCTCAAATTCAGCCCCGAACATTGAGTTTTGGCTAATGGGCTCGATTTGGGCCCATAAGCCCATTAAGGGCAAAATGTGGCAAACGGGGTGCCGTGAGTCGTGCCTCACGTGGGCACTAGCGGAAATGTGTTCTACGCGTCAAGAACATTTAAATTGGTGAATTCAGGCAGTGGGCCCATCTGGATACTATTCATGATGAATAGTACCCTTGTGGGCCCCACAGCATAAAAGGGCCCAGAAAGTGGCAAATAGCATACCAAGCATTTCGTCTCAAGCGAGGTGGCAGATAGGGTGTGTTCTGTGCGTACAGAACGTGTTGAAGCGGACGATAGTGGGAAGCGGACCCCACTAGTGTTTAGTGGGCCCTACAGCGAGGTGAACCTACAAACGTGGCATTTGGAATGCCATGAGATATGCCTTGCATAAGGCAGCAGCGGAATGTACTCTGTAAGTACAGAATACACAGAATTGGCTAATTGGGGAAGCGGGCCCCACCTGTATACTATTCATAGTGAATAGTAACCTAGGTCTAATAATGCAATATTTTGCATTCTGTGTATCCTACCACGCCTAGGCAGGTGTGAAATGTATTCTGTAAGTACAGAATACACAAAATAGGAAATAGGAGCAGCGGGACCACTATTGCTAGGTGGGCCCCACAGCGTAGTGGGCCCAGAAAATAGCATTTGCGATGCCAAGCGTTGTGCCTTGCATAAGGCAGCTGGAAAATGTATTCTGTAAGTACAGAACACACATAATAGGTTATTGAGGACTGCGGGCCCCGCTTCTGTTTAATGGGCCCCACCTATGTACTATTCATGATGAATAGTCCCTAGGGCCAAAAATGCAATGTTTTTGCATTTCAAACGATTTGCCTTGCGCAGGCAAAAGGGAAGGGTGTTTTGTACATACAGAACACTCATAATATGCGGTGGGTCCCGCTAGGCGCCATGGTGGGCCCCACCAGTCGTGAAATGTTCTGCGCACCAGAACACACAGAGGAAGATACAAAGGCCTAAACGCATAATCAGGATCGATACCGAGGACTAAATCCTAACCGAATCAATAAAGATCCAAAATTATACGAGGGTGAAAAGTCAGGGTCAACAGAATGTTATTGGCATATGCATCTCACATGAATTTCAAATTATTTTAAATGGATGTTAAAAGTGCTTTTCCAAATGGTTTTATAAATGAAGAAGTTTATGTTACACAACCTCCCGGTTTTAAAGACTTTGAATTTCCAAATCATGTTTTTAAACTTACCAAAGCTTTATATGGCCTTAAACAAGCCCCTAAAGCTTGGTATAATAGGTTGAGTAGCTTTTTAATTGATCATGGTTTTGATAAAGGCAAAGCAGACACTACACTTTTCATTAAGCATTACAAACATGATATTCTACTTGTTCAAATTCATATGGATGATATCATATTTAGTGTTACTAATGAAAAATTATGCAAGGAGTTCTCTGAGTGCATGCAGGGAGAATTTGAAATGAGCATGATGGGAGAATTCAAGTATTTCCTAGAACTTCAAGTCAAACAATGTGAAGATGGAGTCTTTATCAACCAATTCAAGTATGCTCAAGAGATGCTCAAGAAGTTTGGATTGGAAGACGTTAAAACTAGCAAAACACCAATGAGCATGACTACAAAACTTTTCCTTGGATGAAAATGGCAAGCAAGTCAATCAAAAGAAATATAGAGGTATGATAAGTAGTTTGTTGTACCTAACTGCTTCTAGGTCAGATATTATGTTTGTTGTGTGTAGGTGTGCTAGATTTCAGTCATCTCCTAGGGAATCACATTTGAGTGCTATCAAATGTATTTTCAAATATTTGATTGTCACAATGCACTATGGTTTATGGTATGCTAGAAATGATTCTTTTGATTTGATTGCTTATTCTAATGCTGATTTTGCTAGAAATATGTTAGATAGGAAAAGTACCTCAGGTACTTGTCATTTCTTAGGTAATTCTTTGGTTTCTTGGTTTAGCAAGAAGAAAAATTATGTATCTTTGTCTACTGCTGAATCTAAATATATATCCACAGGTTGTTGTTATGCTCAAGTACTTTGGATTCAACAACAATTAAGGGATTACAATGTTTATGTTTCTTGCACCTCTATAAAATGTGATAATACTAGTGCTATAAACTTGTCTAGGAATCCCATTCAGCATTTTAGGACCAAACATATTGATATTAGGCATCATTTTCTGCATACTAATGTGCAAAAAGGGAAGGTTGTATTAGAATTTGTTGATACAACTCACCAATTAGCAGACATTTTTACTAAACCCCTTAGTGAAGAATGTTTAAATTTCATCAAACATGAATTATGAATGATAGATTGGTCACTTTTGAAATAGGAGTGATTGGTGGACTTTAAAAACTTCAAAAACATTTAGAAAACTCTTCAAAAGTTTTCAATTTATTAGTCCCCGTATGGCCATACAACATTTGGTATTCCCGTACGGATCCTCAATGACCAATTCCTCAAATTCTGGCAATATTTGGTAGCATCTGTACTCATTTCAGTATGACTGTACGCCATATGGTACGACCATACCAAATTTGGTATGCCCGTACGCATTCCTTTTAAAATTTTTAACTAAAAGCCTTGTACGGTTGTACTCCTGCTCGGTACGCCCGCACGCAATCCTGAATTTTAAATGTCTGCAGTTGGTATGATCATACGTGTCACTCGTACGCTCATATGTGACATGAATGTTTAAGGCATTTTTGGCCCGTACGGCCGTACGCCCAACCCGTATGCCTGTACATGACCTAAAAAATAGTTTTTAAACGTGATTTTTCAATTTTTTACTCATTTCCAACTCAGTTTTCTCTCAAAATCCTCAGCCAAATCCTCTGAAATCAGTTTCCAACTCTTCCAAACTACATTGCCCGCAATCCTACTCTCCATTCAGGTATTGTTTTCAATCATTTTATTCTATTTTACATTTCATTTTTACTATTTCATTGCTTTTTACTGTCTTTTTCAACTTTTTGATTTCTTGATCATTCTAGGTTGTTATAACTCTAGGTTTTTTAGAGTTTATCACTTAGGATTGTGTTTAAGACTTGTGTGCCAAATTTTATTGATTTTTGTGCATGTTCCAGTTTTTCAGTTTTTCAAAACTCGTCGTTATTCTACCAAATTTGTGCAAAATTCTATTTTTTTTAACTCCATTACTTATTTCTCACTGATTTTACTTATATATAGTCCTGGAGACCATAGTGACTGTTCCTCACGGAGAGTCAAGCGTACTATTCCTGCAAGCTTTGGCCCCTGAGGGATTACTCTTGCCTCTACTATTAGGACATCCATTCTGAGTGAGAAAGTCTTCTCTCACTCTTATTTTGCATGTCATCCTATTCTCCGTCAGATCGGACTGGAGGATGATATTCTGAGATATTTGACCAATGTAGGTTGGTCAAATTTTATGTTCCTGCCTAACCATTTTATTCAGTCTATAGCTCTTGAGTTCTTATAGACCTTTTCTCTGTCTACCTCCTTCTCCAGTACTTTTAGACTCTTCCGAAGGTATCACTCTCTTTCTGCTTTTGAGTTTGATGATCTCTTTAGCTTTCATACAGATGGCTAAAGAGATATAGCCCTCAACACTTCCTTCCATCCTTCTTGTCAAAAGGCCTCGTGCCTTAAATCTCCTATACTCTTATACTATCATAGACTAATCTCCTATCTTATCTTTGGGAGATCCGATTCTAATAACACCATTACAGGCCCTGACCTTATCTTCTTATATTGTATGGTCATGGGTACTCCTATTCAGTCTGGACATTGGGTTCAGACCTCTTTCCATAAGTTCCATGAGGTCAGTGTCCAGAAGTAGCCTAGCAAGGCTATCCTATTCGGTCCTATCATTCATCATATCTGCAAGTAGTTGCAGGCTTTTCCCCTCACTCACCCTTCTCCTGGACCACACGGTCTAAACCTTGACCTCTCATTCATTGAGCACTCTATGCTCTTTGAATGCACTATTGATGATAAGTTTGTTATTCATTTTGAGTACATCTCCAGATAACTCACTCACCTTCAGTAATTGGGCCTTCCCAATGACACTATCTCTATCTAAGCTCGTTAGGTTGTAGAGGTCTGTAAGCGCCTGCAGGTTCCACTTCCAGATGACATACCTGCAAAGTGGCTTGATCATGTTGATCCATCCACTAATGCTACACAATAGGCGGCTTTAAGCCATAAGCGCCAGCAACACTTCTTAGATGGATCCTCTTGATCGGCTGTTATTCCTGATCCTACCGATCTAGCTGCTACTACTCTTACTGCTGCTGCTCCTTCAGATTCTATTTCTCAGCAGCTTGCCACTATCATTGCTCGACTTGATCACTTGGATACCTTTGAGCATTGTTTCAACCAAATTGATCAGCATCTTGGATATCTTACAAAGCAGTGCACCATTTTTGGTCAGCAGCTTGATCAGTATGTCACTGACTTTCATGAGTTTCAGACATCCACCATCAAGACTCTTCACTCCATCAACGTCATAATGGATCCCTTCATCATTCCTCCATCGAGTCCACCTCCTCCTCAAGACCTTCAGTGATTTATTATTTTTGATGTTGTTAAAGGGGGAGATGTTTTATGATTTTTAGGACTTAATGTTAGTGGAGTTGATTATTATTATTTTTTATGTTATGTTATCATTGTACTGAACATCTATTTATGTTATATATATATGATGTCTATTCAGTCTATTATCATTATCTTATTTGATTTATCTTTTATATGTTATGATTATCTTTGATTTTGTTGATTATGTTTATCCATTTCTCCTTTCTTTATGCTTGGTTGATAACCTATGGTTACATGGCATGTATTCTAAAATAAAGGGGGAGATTTCCAAAATTTTTTGAATCTAAATTTCATTGAAATGAGTTTTTGCAAATTGAATTTAAATTGATTGCCAACATCAAAAAGGGGGAGATTGTTAGACCTTATGTTTTGATGTGTGTGCCACGTGTGAATTAATTTAAGTTATTTGACATTTTTATGTAAGTTTTTATATTGGTACGGACGTACCAAATGGCTTAGTTAAGTGGTACGGCTATACGACTAACCATACCTAGTTAGAACTGTTTGTTAGAGCATGGTACGAGCGTACCATTGGTTGGTAAGGTCGTATCATTGGTTGGTACGGTTGTACCATTACTTGCAAGAATTTGGTTTGTCAATAAACCAGTTTTGGTACGAGCATACCATTGATTGGTATGGCCGTATGTGAGCTTGTAGGAAAATTGTTTATCATGAAACTTTTTTTGGTACGGGCGTACCACATTTCCCTCTCATTTTCTCTTTGAAGAATTTTAAATATGTACGGGTGTACAAGATAGGTACGACCATACATGACTTTTAAGAAAGGTTTTAAACCCTTTCTAACGACTATTTTTATATAGAACTTTCATACATTTTGCCTCTAACGGCTAGTTTTTGCAGAGCAACTTTTCCTTTAAGCTTTAATTGTCAAGAACAAGTAAGCTTACTTGTATTGTGTTTTTATCGATTGTAAACTCTCATATATTGTATTCTCACTTGTGGAAAACTAGGGATTGCTTTTATAGGTTGGTGAGTGATTAATGCTTGGGCATTAATTTGTATTTGAGAGTTTGTAAGGTTGATTTTTGTAAAGGTTTGAGTGTGAGCCTTGAAAACACTAAGGTCTAGGATTCATTTATAGAATCTGTGTTGTAATTGATTGAAAATTAGTGGAACCCTAAGTTGAAACTTAGGAGAAGCGGACGTAGGTAAGAGTTAGCACCGAACCACTATAAACCAACACGTGTTGCCATTTCCACAAGGGATTTCAATAATAAATATAAGGCTTTAAGTTGGAAAAAGTACCATTTTAGTCCTTAAATTTTTAAGGACTTAAACTTTAATCCTTAAACTTTCAAATTTATGAAATAGGTCCTTCCATAACCTTTAAAAATTATAATCAAGTCCCTCAACTTCCATTATTAGCAATTTAATCCCTAAAATTGGAATTTCTAAGATTGCCCTTACCAATTTCGTAAAATTCTAACTTTACCTTTCAACTTTTCCAATAATACCAAAAGTATCCTATTCGATATACTTAACTATATTTCAATCCCGAACACCTCCAAATAACTTAATAGAATCTTCAATTTACTCCAAACAATATTCCATAGCTTAAATCGTCTAAAACAGCTTACGCGATTGAAAATCGTGCATTTCCCGGGGAGGTCACCCATCCTCCCCACTTAAGCACATTTAACTTCAATACTTTTAATTCGTATATAAAACTTAGTTTTTATTCCAAATGTTATTCTATTATACTATATTCCTTGTCTTGAATACATTATATTTAGGCTCTACGATTGACTCGATTATGCTTATGTAACTTAAGATAAACTTAAATCCAAAGTTCTCAAATTTTACATTCATGCCATTAGTTCATTTCTTAAGAATTTATATACACATTCTTCTAGCCTCTTATTTATGGGTGTAACAATTCTCCACCCCTTAAAATAAATCTCATCCTAAAATTTAACAATTCTCCACCCCTTAAAATAAATCTCATCCTAAAATTTACTCGTGAAATAACTAGCGGAGTTGCTTCCGTATATCCTCCTCTCGTTCCTAGGTAGCTTCGTCACCTTTATGAAATCTCTAGAGAACTTTCACCAATGGTATCTACTTATTTCGTAATTGCTTTATTTCATGGGCTAGTATTGATATTGGCTCTTCATCATAAGTCATATCTGGTTGTACCTCAATTGATTCTACTAGTAATACATGTAAAGGATCTGATCTATACCTCCGAAGCATTGATAGATGAAATACATTATGGATCTTCTCTAACTTTGGTGGTAGAGCCAATTTATATGCCAAAGGACCCACTCTTTCCAATATCTCTTATGGTCTTATAAATCTCGGGTTTAACTTTTCCTTTTTACCAAACTTCATTACCCGTTTTCATGGTGAAACTTTTAAGAACACATTATCGCCAACCTTATATTCAATATCTCTCCATTTCAGATCCATGTAGGACTTTTATCTATCACTAGCTGCGTTAAGTCTTTCCTTCACTATTCTGGGGGTGGAAAGCAGTATTAAAATTTACTCTAGTTCCAAGGGCCTTTTACAAACTACCCTAGAATCTAGAAGTGAATCATGGATCTCGATCCAATACTATCGACAATGGTACACCATGCAATCTTACGATCTCATGGATATACAACTCTGCCAAGCAATCTAAACTATAATCCATCCTAACTGGTAGAAAATGAACAGATTTAGTCAATTTATCAACAATCACCCAAACTGCATCATACTTCTTTTGAGTCAATGATAACCTAGTCACAAAATCTATAGTAATTTATTCCCACTTCCACTCTGGAATAGTTAAAGGATGAAGTAATCCTGCAGGCACCTGATATTCTGCTTTCACTTTTTGATAAATGAGACATTTAGCTACATAATCTGCAATGTCTCACTTCAAGCCAATCCATAAATAAAACCTTTTTAAATCCCTATACATCTTTGTACTACCAGGATGCATAGCATATGGTGATTCGTGCACCTCTTTTAGAATATTCTTCTTCAGCTCCACATCATTAGGCACATATCTACATCCTTAATAAAATAATAAACCATCCGTACTAACATTCAATTCAGGCATACCATCCTCTCGAGTTTGTTGCAACCATTTCATATACAACTCATCCATCAACGCTACTTCCTTAATTTAATCATCCAATAATGCTTTCATTTGCAATTGTGCTACTATTCCATTACTCAACTTGAAAGATAATAGGGCATTCAACTTACTTTCCTCACTTACTAACTCTAATGGTGTAGCATGAAAGTGTGCTAAAACTTTTTGACTCAAGGCATCGGCTACCAAATTTGTTCTCCCAGGGTGATAATCAATTACACAATCATAATCCTTAATCAACTCCATCCATCTTCTTTGTCTCAAATTGAGTTCTTTCTGCATCTCCAAATATCTTAAACTTTTATTATTAGTATAAATATAACATTTTTCACCATATAAGTAATGACACCAAATCTTTAATGCAAAAACCATTGCTGCTAACTCCTAATCATGTGTAGGATAATTTCTCTTATGTGGCTTCAACTGTCGAGAGACATATGCTATCACCTTATCATCTTACATCAACACACATATAAGACCATTATGTGAAGCATCACTATACATAATAAACTCATTACCTAGGGTAGGGAATGTTAACACTCAGGCTTGTGTCAAACATTCTTTAAGCCTATCAAAACACTTCTGACACTTCTTTGTCCATTCAAAAGGAACATCTTTTCGTAGAAGTTTAGTCAGAGGAAATGCTATGGTTGAAAATCCTTTCACAAACCTATGATAATATCTAGCCAAACCCAGAAAACTATGTACCTCCGTAACACTCTTAGGTGGCTTCCACCTTACTAAGATCCACTCTTACACCTTCTGTAGATACAATATGCCCTAAAAATGAAACCTGCTCCAACCAAAAATCACATTTTGAGAGTTTAGCATATAACTGCTTCTCCTAAAGAGTCTACAACACAATCCAAAGATGTTTATCATGCTCCTCCACATCTCTTGAATACACCAAAATATCATCAATGAATACTACTACAAATTGATCTAACTATGGTTTGAAAATAGTATTCATTAATACTATAAAAGCAGTTGGTGCATTAGTCAATCTAAATGGCATAACCATGAATTCATAATGGTTATACCATGTACAAAAAGTGATCTTTGAAATGCTCTCCTCTTTCACCCGTAACTGATGATATCCCGGTCTTAAATCAATTTTCAAAAATATTGACACACCCCTCAACTAATCAAATAGATCATTAATTCATGGTAATGGATATCTATTCTTCACAATCACTTTATTTAACTGTCAATAATCAATACACATTCAGAGAGAATCATCCTTCTTCTTAACAAACAACACCGGTGCTCCCCACAGTGACATACTAAGGCGTATAAACCCTTTATCAAGAAGCTCCTACAATTGCATCTTTAACTCCTTCAACTCTATTGGTGTCATTATATATGGTGCAAGTGATATAGGTTCCATACCTATCATTACCTCAATATCAAATTCCACCTCCCTAACTAGTGGTACACTAGGTAATTCTTCTGGAAACACATCCAGAAATTCATACACTTTATGAATATCTTTAACTTTTGGCTTCTCTGCCTTAGTATCAATCACATTAGCAAGGAAAGCTACACACCCTTCATAGATCAATTTCTCTGCCTTAATAGCTAATATCAGTCTTGATCCTATAGCAGATCTAATACCGTGCACCCAAATATTAACAAATTCAGGTGCCTTAAATTTAACCACCTTAAATTTGCAATCTACCGCGACTTGATATTGAGCTAACCAATCAATCCTAAGTATTACATCATACTCCTTAAATGGTATTTCCACTAAATCTGAGAGAAAAGTAACACCATGAATCTACAACGAACAATTCCTATATACTCAATTCACAACTACATCATTCTATCTACTATCTATAAAATAAAGATTACACCTGGTAAGCTTCTATATCTATATATATGATGTAAGCTGTAATATATAATTTTTAAAACCCAGAGTTATACATAAAAATTAATATTATCATTGAAACTTGGCTCTGATGCCAAAATAAAATGTCACACCTTACCCTTCTTATAAAGGCATAGCATGCTCCTGTAATATGCTTAACATATTCTACTCCAACGCCAAAATCCGCTAAACATATTACAATGTTAGTGTATGCTTAGAGCATCATGTGTATTTGTACTATACGTTTTTCATTAATAAAGGCATTATTCATTATATAGTACAATGTTTTGAATGAACTTGTTTTACTTGGAGTATTAAACTATATATTGAAGTCCATG
>CANYBF010530730.1:0-30887 GCA_948192965.1 Dalechampia spathulata
ATATGAGTATGATGCATGAGAATGTGAATAATGCATGAAATATTATATTATATGCTTATGTTTGAAGGGAAAAACATGAAAACAATGCTTAAAAGGACATTATATTAAGGGGAAAAATATAGATAAAAATCATGGTTATCATCTATAACTGCCCATCCATATGTATACTTTAGACAACTCATATCATAGTGAATGAGAATCACTCTATAAGGAAGTATAACATATGTTGATCTTAACCGCATTAATAATATCCATTCTTATTAATACATTGATCGGGGATCATTTAGATATTGAACATTTACATACAATAAGAATCTCATTTTATAAACTCTTTATGAATTCCTTTGTACTATTCCAATATCTTGGAATTCATTATTTAGTTAAAAGTCTTTCAAGCAAACTTAATATTAAATAATGCCTTTTATTGATAAAACATTCAATATTAAATTACAATAAAAATATGAAGCTCTAGAGCATACACTAACATGCACATGTAGGGGGCAAAAATGTAGTGTCAACAATATGTTACAAGTTACTTAATCAGAGTCAAAAGTTTATGGACAATGGATGAGAATGAAAGCAAAATACATCAAAACAAAATGGAAAATAAAAGAAAAACACAAGAAGAAATGCTTTTAGAACTTAACAAGGTTGATAGTTAAGTTTTCTTGATTCTAAAAAGTTTAGGTAAGCTAAATTAATCAATAATTAATCTAATTAAATTTAAATTTTGATTAATCATTTTTATAGTAATTTTGGAAGAGTTTTAGTGTTTTTAGTCAATTTCTGCTTGATTTTTGTAAAATACTTACTAGGTATTTATAAAGACTAATCTATAAAATAATTTTTAAGTTCCTAATATAGGAATTTTCTGCCATTCATGTTGCTTAATGTGTATCATACATTGATTTTCATATCTACTATTATATACTCATAACTAGATTTATTGTTATTTACTTATATTACATTATATCTCCATGCTTAATCCAAATGATCAATATGAGTATTACGAAATTATGAATAGTTATCTAAAATAGTTAGGATTTTACTTGAAGTAAATAAAGATTGAGTTAGATTTGAAGTTTATTGAGTTATGAAGGGTTTGTTATGGTGATAACCTAGATAAGGTTGAATTATTTTGCATAAGATTTAATAAGATGCATACTTAATAGATTTAACTAAAATTATCAAAATTATATTATAATTATTTTTAGTAGCAATTATTAATAAAATTTTAGTGCTAAATAAGTTGTATAAGTATTTAAAATTATAATATTTATAGTTGGATACTACTATATGAAAGAAGAATTCTCAAAAAATTAAGGGACAATTAACACATTTACAAGATGATAAAAAATAAAAAATTATAATATCCTTTATTTTAATAATAACTTAATGGTGATGGAAGGATGATTTTTATGGTTCTATCAAGATGATTTTAGAAAATAAATAAGAAATTAATTAATCATTAAGCTTGTATAAATAAGTGGCGATTATGAATAATCTAAAGTAAAAAAAATAAAAGAGTTCAAGTTCAGCTTTAAAGGTTTTTGCCACAAGATAAAGTGGAAGAAAATTCAAGATAATAAATGAAATTACTTCATAATCTTTAAGGAAACCATAAAGAAAAGTTACATCTAAGAGGATTGAGGAAAAGAGGAAGAGGAATTTGGTAAGAGGTAAATCAACTTAACTTGAGAAAATTTAATGTAAATGTGTATATGTATAAGTGTGGTCAATAACTTAAAAAAAATGGACAATTATGTGTGCACATAATATTCTTTGGTAAACTTGATATTGGATTATTAGCTATTGAAGGGAACATCTTTATAAATTAGAACTTAGCCTTGTTCAGTAAAAATAAAGAATGTATTGATATCAGTAGAACTACTAACTAGGGCTAGTAATAAAGATTAAATGAGTTGCCATATAAATTTCTAATATAACATTACTCCTTCAAAGCATTTATGGCAATTATATATACAGGCTACTTCCAATCATTAGGTGGATAATTTCCCAAATTATGTTGATCAAGCAATACATTCGTAAGAACATGATTAATAACTACTATCCATTTCATATATTTAAGTTTATCCATGTTCTTAAAATTTGAATTATTATCCATAATGATAGCAAAAACAAAGTAATTATAAATATTAAATATTAAAATATAATATAATAATAATTACATATACACAAAAATGTTCCATTTGAAATACTTGATACCTAATCAAAATCTCTTCTCAAAAAAATATCTTAAAAATCATATACCAATATGTTATGTTTTAGAATAACCTAAAAGAAGCCATTAGAAATAAACACATACCAAAATCATCCAAAAAACAAAATCTCATATGATATGCTAACTATTTATACCCAGCTTGATAATCTTTAAATGTTTTAAAGGCTAAATCATCTTTAAAAGTAGTCCAACCATTAATAACATTGATAGATCTTATTACACCTCTAATTTCTACACTTTTTATCTCTAATAATTTGCTAACTAGCTTTACATATACTTCACTTAATAATTCCTCATCTTTCTCCTTTTATTGCTCATGTATGTAATTGTGCAAAATATAACAAGTATTAACAATGTGAACTTATGTTCAAAAGGTTTAATAATATTGATATACCTATTAAATAAATTAAAAATATAAAATTAAGAAACTAAAAAAAATCTCAAACCTAAATTTTTATATTAAAGAATGAAGGTGTATGAAGAATAGCTCATCTCCTCTTCAACAAGTCAAATGTCATTTCAATTACATTTCTTGTTGAAGAATGATGAAGATTATAGAGCTCCTTCTAATTACTAGGATTATTTCCACTTAATGCCTATTTGTTAAGATAGTATCAAGTAAAACAGTAAGAAGTATGAAATCTCGATCGATTGGCATACCCAACATCAATCTCGACCCATTGACTGAAGATGAACTTTTCATCTTAATAATATATAAAATAACTTCATGTTTTGATCATACACCCCCAAGAAATTGGTAACTTTATATATTCTTTACTCAATCCAAGTACTACTTTTAACATTTCATCAAAATTTCTACTAACAAATTCTAAGGAATAAATATAAGTCCCTCATACCAATCTTACTTTTTGACCATGAGCAAGCATAAGCAAGAACAATGTTATAGATTCCTTATAGTTACATTCTTGTATTATGTAAGTCTCCTTTTTCACATAATATATTGCAAAGATCAAAAAATACCATTTTTATAAGGCACAATCGATCATAATAATTAACTTTAGTTTCATCATATAGATACCTAAGTTGACTCTTTCATAATAAATAATTTTCCACTTCTTTACTCATTACTTTAGGTTCTTTAACTAAATATCTTCCATTATTCCACATAGAGATAACACTTATAGTTATAACAATGGCTTTCTTGAGTAATTTTCTTCTTTTAGCTTGCTTTTCAACTTCACCGTTTAATTGATCCCTTTGAAAACATATTTTAGCCATCTAACAAGTTGAAATAATGATAACACATTATTTTAAAATAATTTTACTTATTTTAATATGTTGACAAATAATGTAAACATTTAAGAAAAAATATATGATGCATATAGTTAATCAGTAAGAAACAAACAATCATTTCAACTTTAACTACAACAATCTTATATATATTTAAGCAAAAAAAAAGATAAAAAAATGGGGATATTTAACATAGTCTATATAAACATATGTATACCTAAAACTAAAAAAAAAACTCTTAACATACCAACTTTGTTTAATTAATTATGTATTTTAAATGAGAATATTTACATATCTTATTCTTTTATAGATAAAATCTTTAAATAATGCCAACTAACGTTCATTAATATATTTAACCAATTTCTTAATTAAAATCCTAAGATGCCTTTTTCTTTTTATTTTTAAATTGTTTGTATGTATACTTGACTACTTATCTTTTTTTTTAATAAGGCTTGAATTAGATCTTATGGCAATAAGTTTATTTATTTTTATACTATCAGCAACATGTTAGAAGAAGAAAAAAAAGTTTAATCATAAAATATGCCTTAACTTTGTTTATATAATAACTAATGAGCCAAAAAATTACAATTATTACATCTACTACTTAGTTATGTTAAGTACCACTATCTTCATCTAGTGTCCTTTATCCCATGGAAGCATTTAATTATTTTTTTTCTGATAACAAGTAAATGCAATATTCATTATTATAGTATCAACTATGATTAAACAATCCTACAATCATTTCCAAATAAATAAATGGATGAATGTGCAAACTAACCATATAAAAAATATCAAATAAAAGGTATTGACACATATGGAAGTGCAATTCACATAACCTTTATTTTAAGTAATTGACATAAATTGATTATATAATTACCCCATTATTGTCAAATAATACAAAAAAATTAAAGAACATGTGCAATACTTTATCTACGAGAAACAAGAAATGTAACAATGAAGAAGCATCATCTAAAAATATAACCTTTATGGTTGCAAATTAGCCCATAACAAATTTTAAATTTATAATCATTTTTATGGTTGCAATTATAATATAAAATATATCGATCCCCTAAGGATTGATTTCTTGATTTATTAGTTTCAATCAGTTATGTATTAGCTAGAGATTTAAAAAGTAATTTTCAAGTAAATATTAAAACTATATTAAACTACTTTAAATAAAAGATAAATTACTAATTAAAATTAAATAGGGACATCTCTAACAATTTCCAAATATTAGGGTTGAAAATTCAAATATAAGTTTATTTGGCAATCAATGATAATAAATATTAATGAGATGATAATTGAGTAAAGGTGGATAATAAAAATATTAATTTACTTTTTTCAAGGTCCAACTAACCTATTAGAATTAATTAATTATCAACTTTCATCATGTTAATTAGTTAATTAAAATGTAATCCTTATAAGTTGAATTCTTATTCCTAGGTAATCCATACTCATATTCATATCAAACATTCCAATAATTAATACATCTTCTAATCCAATTAATTATCTAAATTATGCAATTAATGTGTACCAAGATTAATCACAAGCAATGAAGCACTTAAGATCTGAATCACACTAATAACTCAAACATTATCATTTACATCCAAAATTGATTCCAAATAAAAGTATTTAATCCTTGAAACATATTTTTTTTTACTCACAATTCATCAATCAAAATACACTTAGAACATAGAAAAATAACTTTTACAATCAAATAATGAAGAAAGAAATAAAATGTGAAACCAATGAGATTTGGTCAGTAATCTCTTTTCCTTATCTGGTGTTCCTCTTTCTTGACGCTTTTATCTTCAATCTCCTAAGTTCTTGAGATTTTTCCTTAATCCAAATGATAATGATAGAGATTGCTAGAGAAAATTCTTAACTAATAACTCAAACCTAATAAAGAAATTGAAGAAAATGAAATATTAGAAGAAGAGGTGAGAAGTAAAAAAATGGAGAGATCAAATGTATGGATGATAGTCTCCTTAAAACCTTATCAAAATTATGTATTTAAGTATTAAAAGAAATTTAAAATGATTATTTTAATCATATCCTTTCATATCAAATCTAAAAGCCCTAATTTTACACCCAAAATTCATCCCAAAATGATGTTGATTGTCCAACTCGAGTTGAGTTAGCTCCATTTGAGTTGAGTTGAGTAAGTTTGCTTTAGATTTCTAATATTTTGAGACCAACTTGAGTCGACTTGCCTCTAACTCAACTAAAGTTGAGTAAAAATATTTTAAACATGCTAGAATGAGTCATCTAAACCTGTAATAGCTTGAACCAACATATTTAAACATAAAATATGATGAGATAAGGCTATGATTAAGGATTATTATATATGAGATGTAATAATACGATCAAGCCAATGTAAAATCCTATAATTAATGGAATAAAATATACAAAATTCAAAGAAAATATTAAAATATTAAAAAAACTATTTTAAATGCAAAAGTATATGAAAAACATGACATATATGAGAAATGGGATGATAATTAGTAAAAATATGTTAGAATTCATAAAAGTGAAAATATCAAAAGTATACATTTTTTCTCACTTCAAACACCCTAAACTTAAATCTTTACTCCTCTCAAGTAAAGCTTAAACTAAAAACACAAGGTAAAATAAATATCAAATATACAATTCAGAAAATAATGGAATTAACCAACTTAATTACCCATTTCAAAACAAGCAATGTAGGGAAACCATAACCATTTTTAACAATGACTTTAAATGATAATCAAATAAGTAATAAACACATGTTAAATCCTAAAATCACTAACAACTAATTTAAACATTTATAAATCTTAATTTCAACAAACACAAATACTTAAAACCATTATAAACAAGCTTAGAGAGTGAAGATGTAATATTTAAAAACATTTCATCATATTATTACAAACAAGAGTTATAAATTTAGAACTTATTCATTACTTTACTTAGCACAATTTGCCTTTTCTTACAAGTCCAATCTAGCTAGTCATCATTTTTTGATATGAATGTATACATTTATGGTGCCCACACCTAGTTACTTAATGCTCACCATAAGCTAGATGCTTTTGCATACTCACATTCTGAGTGCATTTCAACATAAAAGCAAACATAGGGCATATGCTAGCTCCTAGTTACTTAGTACAAAGAACATCAGAGTATAAACTTCTAATGCATGCACTTATTCATCTTTTCTTTTCGTTCTTTCTTTTTGTATTTCAATTATTCTATTTACTTACACTTGTTAAGAAATAATAAAAAAATAACAATTAAAAACTTTTACATCTTTAAGGTATAAGTAAGTTTAGAATGAATTTAATTAAAGAAGAAAATTGAAAAGAAAGTTTGCAAAGGTAAAAATTAGATGAAAGTAAAAATTAAATTAAGTAATAATTTAAAAGAAGCTTGAAATCAATAATAATTACACCAAAAATGACTATGAAATCCCTATGCACAAGCAATTCAAAAAGTAATCAGAGTATAATCTCAAAGCAACCAAAATCAAAAGAAAGTTGAAATAGTTTAAAATACATGAAATTCAAATGTGATGTATAAGATGCAAAATGCATGTTAATGCAATACATAACTCCCCTAAAACTTATTTTAAGAATGTTTAAGAAAAAAGTATATTAACTTATGTACTTTATCTATGTATATGTATATGTATATATAAGTAAGCTAGAATATATTACTAAGCCATACAAAAGAAACCAAATGTATCCAAAAAATTCAAACTCAAACACAATCATAATTAATCAAACTCTAACACAATCATAATCAATCAATATCATACAAACAAAAGAGATATTGAAAGTAGGCAAAAGAGTAACTTCGTTAAATAGAAGCTTGCAAAAATGGCTTAGATGTCCTTAATGCTCAACTTGCTTTATCTTGAAGCATTCATAAAAATATGATCCAAATGCCTTTAAGTTTACTACGTACAAGTATAAGAGGAAATTCCAAAATTAAGCAAAAAAAAAAAAACTTTTATTTGTAGATGAAAAGAAAAATGTTGAAATAAAGCATAAAATTTTAGGGTACCTCCCAAGAGTGCTTAATTTAAGGTCTTTCTTCATACCAATTTTGTTTTCCCATTATAGATGCAACTGAACATAAGGAAGTGTTCTTGGCTTCATCTTTTGCTTCCTTAATCTTTTAGGTTCCCTTAGTCCTTAGTAGTTGGAGGTGCATTCCTCAAAGTTACACTTTGAATTAATAATGAAATGTAGAATGAATGGCTCTCTTTGAGGGTTCTCAGATAATGCACTTCCCATTACAACATCTTCAAAAATTATATAAATGCTAAAGGAACTTTTCTTCTTTGATGACTCATCTTTTTCAAATGTTTCATTCCATGCTTCCTAAGGAGCATCCTTAAAGCTCCATTTTACCATGGGTTTTTGAATGTCATCATCTAACTCATGATGGCTTTCATGTACATCTTTGAATACTTCCCCTTTGTACTTATCTTTCATTTAATCATTTGCAAACTTTTCTTGGGCAAGGAAGTGAGCTTTTATTGCATTGATATGGTTGTTTACTTCCCAATTGTACTATGTTAAGTCTCCTTCAAACCGACATGAGAAGCTTAAATATGGAAGTTTATGCTCCATCACTCACTTAATGATAGATTCATAAATGGTTGACTCAGGTTGCACAATCACCTCTATTGGAGCTTTTTCCTCTTCATAATCATAGTATGTATTATGCTTGTAGCTCCAATCATTATTGCAATAAATTAATGGTGGTGATGGGGGATAATAATATATGCAATAATCTTGATCATAGTACTTATAATGCATAAACCATAAATTAAGAAGAAAAGCAATCAAGTTGTGCATATTCATTTACATAACAATCAAAGTATTATGCATTGTAGCTCAATGAATATTCAAATTAATCATAATATCCATCCATCATGTCATCTCAACATTTAATCAAACAAAAAAAGAAAGATAAAAGGAAAATCTTAAAATAAAGCAAATGAAAGAAATAAAAGGAAAATAAAGTTTCCCTAATCTAACTAAATCAAAATCACACTAATATCAACATAAAAGCCAATTCCTGGCAATGACGCCAAAAACTTAATATGTGTTTTTGTGGTTGTAAATTAGCCCATAACAAGTTTTAAATTTATTATCATATTGCAATTGTTGTATAAAAAATGTTGATCCTATAAGGATTGGTGTTTCAACTTATTAGCTTCAATCAGTTATGTGTTAGCTAGAGATTTAAAAAGTAATTTTCAAGTAAATATTTAAACTATGTTAAACTACTTTAAATAAAAGATAAATTACCAATAAAAATTAAATGAAGATATCTCTAACAATTTCCAAATATTAGGTTAAATATTTAAATATGAGTTTATTTGACAATCAATGACAATAAATTTTAATGAGATGATAATTGTGTAAAGCTGGATAATAAAAATATCATGTCTTTTCCAAGGTCCAACTAATATATTAAAATTAATTAATTACTAACTTTTATTGTATTAATTAGTTAATTAAAATACATTAATCACTTTTATCCAAACTTAGTCCTCATAAGTTAAATTCTTATTCCTAGATAATTCATACTCATGTTCATATCAAGTATTTCAATAATTAATTCATTTTTCAATGTAATTAATTATCTAAAATATATAACTAATTGGTACTAAGATTAATCACAAGTGAAGTACTTAAGATGTGAATCACACTAATAACCCAAACATTATCATTTACATCCAAAATAGATTCCAAACAAAAATACTCAATCCTTAAATATATTTTCTACTTATAATCCATTAATCAAAATACATTCAAGAACATAAAGATATATTTTTCATAATTAAATAATGAAGAAAGAAAATAAAATATAAAATCCATGAGATTTGGTCATTAATCTTTTTTCCTCATTTGATCTTCCTTCTTTCTTGAAGCTTTTATCTTCAATCCTCCAAGTTTTTGAGTTTTTTCTTAAAGCCTAATGATTGTGGTAGAGATTGTTGAAGAAAATCACTAACTAATTATTTAAACCTAATAAAGAAATTAAAGAAAATAAAATATTAGAAAAAGAGACCAAGCAAAAAAAATGGAGAGATCAAATGTATGGATGATACTCTTCTTAAAATCATATTAAAAGTATGTATTTAAGTGTTAAAAGAAACTTAAAATGATTGTTTTAATCATAGCCCTTCATATTAGATCCAAAAGCCCTAATTTCACACCCAAAAATGATGTAAAGTGTCTAACTCAATTCAAGTTAGCTCAACTCGAGTCAAGTAAGTTTGCTTTAGATTTCTAATATTTCGAGACAAACTCAAGTCAAGTTGGCTCTAACTCGATTCGAGTTGAGTAAAAATATTTGAAACATGTTATAATGAGTCACCTAAACCTATAATAACATGAACCAACACATTTAAATACAAAATATGATAAGATAAGACTATAATTAAGGATTATTATACATAAAATGTAATCATATGATCAAGTTAATGTAAAATACGATAATTAAAGGAATAAAACATATAAAATACAAAAAAATTAAAAAAAATTAAAATACTAAATAAATTATGCTAAATGCAAAAGAATATGAAAATACATAAAATATATGAAAAATGAGATGAAAAAGTAGCAAAAATATGTTAAAATTCATAAGAGTGAGGGTATCAAAACTATATATTTTTGCTTACATTAGTGATTTTCCTATTAGAAGGATTATAGTTTTGCTCTGAGAGTTCTTATCTCTCTTTATTTCTCTTTTTAAAAAGAACAACAATATCATTTAAGGAAAAGTAACATAAAATCAATAATGAAGGTTGAAAAGAAAAAGTATTAAAAGACACAAAAATTAAATCAAACTATAAAAGTATTAGTAACTTCAAATTATGAGAGAGCAAACTTTAAAGGTCTAACCTTTGACAAGAAATTTCCTTCCCCACATGTAAAGCAAAGATTTAACCAAAAAGAAAAAGAACCCTTGTTTGAGATTATATGATTTTATGTTTAATTTTAAAAAAGAAGTAGATTGAGAAAGGTATGGTTTATATTTGTTGGAGAAAAAGAAAAAAAAAACTTGAAAGATACATTTTTTTTAGTTTTAGAATTAAAATTTTTAGACTATTTATGAGAAATTAAAATTTTAAATTTTATAAATGAGGGGCAATTTTATGAAATTATACCTAAATTCCAATTTCCATTTGATATAATTACCAAACATCTTACATTTAATTTCAATTCTTGATTCTAATTTGTGGGTTGGCAAACTGGCCGTAATGTCACATCATGATCCGAAAGAAGAGCGGGAATAAGATGGTTGCCGCAAGCTTGCTCCTTAGCTGGCCCACCATCCAAACCTTGCTTTCAAGCAAATGACTGAAAGCTAAAGCTATCATGAACTGGAAAAGCCAACATGGATCAAGTCAATTCCGACAACAAAAAATCAACCCAAAACCTCTACCGTATTCAGCTCTTTTAAACATGGGTGCTTCTGAAGATAATTCCTTTTGTCAGTTAGTAATGATTTCGCAGCTATTGTTTCTTTGGAACTTGGGTTTTACTTTAGCATCGACAAAAATTTACCCTTTATCCCAATCATCATCATACAATTATGTGTCAGCAATTGGAGACCCGGGAATGAAGAATCGGAATGTGAGAGTAGCATTGGAAGCTTGGAATTTCTGTAATGAAGTTGGCTTTGAAGCTCCTAACATGGGCAGCCCCAGGCTGGCTGATTGTGCCGATTTGTATTGTCCATCAGTTTCTGGTATATTTATTTAACAAATGATTTTTAACTTGGAATTTATGCGACTATTCCATTGTAAATGAATTCTAGACTCATAGATATATAACTATGACCTTGTATAAGAGTATTTTGCGACAATTTCAAATTGTATGTTGCGCTAATATTGACATTCTATGACATGTTGGTGATGGTTAATTTATCAAATTGCTGTCATCAACATCATCTTCTTTGTTTTTTCTTTCTGTGTGTGTTATTCTGTTGCCATCTTTATCGTAGTGTAAATGCAATGCTTCTTTTGAAAGATTTGGGTCATCGTCGTCTCTTACATCTCCCTGCGCTTTTAAGCATGCATTATACTCTCAAAATTCACCATATGTTTCTTGCTTAAGTTGACGTTTGAAAAGCTGATATTCCTTATTAGTTTCCCTTACTATTTTTCTCTGTTTTTACCTCTTTTTTAGTGATTGTACTACTGAGACATCCTTACGCATACTCTTCGCTTTGATCTGGTCCACTTCCTTTCGCCCTGTCCTCATCCCTGTTTCTCTTTTTCCATGAACTACTCTTTTGGTTGTACTTTCTCCTCTACCCAATTTGTTGTTGGGTGTGTTGATGCCTGAATATCCACTATGGTACTTTCCACCAAAATCCATCAACTTCGTTTATTTCTCTACCCCCATGAAGTCTTGCTTAAGTTAACTTTCTTCTCATGGATTTTAATCTGCCCATAATTGAACGCTTTCCATTTCGGTTCCAATATTTAATCTGTCAGGTTTGCCAATTCAATTCCTATTCTCACGTTGCGCTAGTTTGATCTCTGCAGTATGAATTTTTCCTTTTCATTATTTTATGCTCGAACTACAGAACAAATTTATGTTCATGTCTGTAATGCCATTAACTCAATCATTTTTGTTATTCCATTGAACATAATTTGCAAGCTAACCATTTCAAAGCGTTTTGCATGACTTCAATTATAGCAATGCATTTGTTGCATATAACATAGAAAATACTATAAAGCCTTAAACTTCCACAACAATCTTTTTGTAGCTTTATCTTTCAATTTTCAGATTCAGCTGGTCAGACCTTGTTTGATAATCTAAGTAAGTGTGAAGTGCATCATAAAGTGAATGATTGCGATAACAGCTTAGGAGCTGGTGATAAGTTTCCAATACCAGAGTTCAAATCCTATGAAGACCCTGACATGTTTGCTGTTCAAAAGGAGCTATATCTTGGTGCTCTGTGTGAGGTGCATGATTCCCCAAAACCATGGCAATTCTGGATGATAATGTTAAAAAACGGAAATTTCGATAAAAACACTACACTTTGCCCTGAAAATGGTAGGAAGGTAACTAAAATAATAACAAGCAGGAACTTCCCATGTTTTGGTAGAGGGTGCATGAATCAACCACTTGTTTATCATAATTACTCAAAAGTAGTCATTGATGGGGATAAAGCCGCGTCATTGACCGGAGCATATTATGGGACATATGATCTCGATGCTGACTTGAGCAAAGGTGTAGGGAACAATTCCTATTTTTCAGTCAACTGGCAGAAGAATTTGAGCACAGGAAGCTGGATTTTCTCGCACCGACTAACAACATCTGCAAAATATCCTTGGCTTATGCTGTACCTGCGTTCAGATGCAACACAGGGATATAATGGTGGCTACCACTATAATGGCAATGGCATTATGAGAAAGGTTTGTTAATTAGACATTCTTCAGTTTGTATTAATTTATCTTGAAGTTTTTCAAGTCGAAACGTTTGCAGTTTTCGAACTCTTTTAGCGTTTCCAATTGTTATGTTTTTTCTTTGTTCCAGTTGCCGGAGTCTCCTAATTTTAAGGTGAAGTTGACACTGAATGTTATACGGGGAGGAGGCGACAGCAGTCAATTTTATCTCCTTGACATTGGAAGCTGCTGGAAGAACAATGGAGATCCTTGTGATGGTGATGTTCTGACAGATGTGACTCGATATAGCGAGATGATTATTAACCCGGCAACTGCGAGCTGGTGCCGTCCAGATAATTTAGTTTCCTGCCCACCTTACCATGTTAGTCCTGCTGGCGAAATAATTTATAGAAATGAAACGTCTCGATTTCCATATGCAGCTTACCATCTGTACTGTGGCCCTGGAAATGCCCAGCATCTGGAGAAACCATATGATATCTGTGACCCATATAGTAATCCACAGGCACAAGAATTGGTGCAAATTTTACCGCACTATGAATGGGCTGTGCATTGGTATCCCAGAAAGCAAGGAGACGGATGGATTGGTGACTCTAGGACCTGGGACCTGGACGTTGGGGCCCTCTCCTCTCGTTTGTACTTCTATCAGGTACTATATTAAACCTTATGCTATAGTTCATTAGAGAATGAAGAATCGGTGTTTACTTTCATTTCTTCATTGTCAAAGTAGTAGGGGGATGGCTGATGGATTTTTCTAGTTTTGCTGTGTTTCATGCTTTTCAAACTTGGTCTAGTTTTTGACTCGATCGAACTAAAGAGTTGGTAATTAGAGGTTCAATCAGGGTCGAACTATGGTCCAAATAATAGTAAGAATCTAAAACATATACTTTTAATATAGTGAGTTATATATCAATGATTAAATAAAACTATCGTAATTTATTAATATATTGACTAAAATGAATTGAAAAAGTGTTAAAAGGATATCCTGCGTAAATTAATTATTACATTTAATGTGTAAAACAATAACTAAAACATTAAATTAAATAAAATGAATAACATTTGGAATAAATTTTATTATTTCATGTGTTCAAGTATATTTACAAATAAAATTTAGACTTTAATTTAATATTTTTTAGGTCAAATTACTCTATAATTTTGACATGATAAATAATAATAAAGACTGTTTTAAAACAAGTAAATATATTAAGGAGATCTATGATTCATCATAATTTATGCTGATTCTGGAATCTAATATCAGTAAATCATCAGAATGCGCTATATATATGCCAATTTGTACACTGCATGTAGAAGCATGGATCATTTCTTATATGTAAGCTTTGCTCCATTAGCCGATATATTCTGTGCTTTCCAGAATTCATTTGAACTTTCAAACTCATGCATCATAAGATGCATACGGTAGAAATAAGGGAGGAAGAGAAAAGTTCATTTTGCAGTTGTATTGTACTATAAAATTTACACTCGTATGCTTCAGAATTAACTATATGTTTGTCGGCAATTAAGCATCCTGCAAAGAAAAAGGGTCAATATATACCACTTGGTCGGTCAGATAGTTTTCAGCTGTACAGGTGGAAGCTTTCAAATGATATGTAAATCCATTTAGTCTTGTTTCAATAATGCGAGGCTAAGTATTAGTTTGCAAATAAGAATGGTTTTCAGGCTTCGAGATCTGTACTGAATACCAAATAAGAATGATATTGCTATCTGTAGATTCAAATGAAAGCCTATGTTGCTCTAAGTAAATGGCATGAATGCACCTGGGAGTCTGCAAGATTCATGAGTAAAGCATGAAGTAATGTTATGTCTGCAAAATGAGCAAAACAGGACTGAAATTTATTGTTATGCGCAGGATCCTGGAACAAAACCAGCAAAGCGGGTATGGAGTTCGATTAATGTTGGAACTGAAATCTATGTTAGCCGCACAGGGGAAACTGCAGAGTGGACTGTAAGTGATTTTGATGTATTGGTTTCGGAAGAAGATGCTAATGGTGGTGGTCACAGCTCTTATTAGTTTATTGCCAGTAGGTTTGACCCAAAGAACAATGGGAAGGCATGGGCATGTGATTGCTTTGCAATTGATTGTCAGAAATTTATAAGAAAACTAATATTATATTGATGTCTTCAAGAGTTGGATATGTGACATAATACATCACCAGTGATTCGAGTAATCTTATGAGTATCAGGTTGTTCATAGAATAAAAAGGAATAAAGATAACCTTACGAGTTATATATACATATATATTGATGGAGCTGCCAATAGAAATTGAAAATAGCCCCAAAGTTAGCCAACCAGAGTTTTGGTTAAACATTTTTTTATCCTTGTTTACCCTGTAAAGAAATTAACAAAACCATTGTTATTTTATCACTAAAAATTTGAAAATGAACATTCAAATTTCTTTCATTTAATCTAGAATATTCAATATATGATATTTTTTCAATTCTCTCCAAATTTCATTCAAATTTTGATTTTGAAATGAGATTTAACTATTATTTTTTCAATTTTTATGTTGTTTCTTTTAATTACATGGTATATTAAATATCATTTCGTGATTGCTTGGTTATCCTACATCTGGGCAGTTAACATAACTATTCTTTCAAAATAGTTAACAAACCAATTAATGTTTACTAGCTAAAAGGGTCTTTTTTGTTTTTAACAAGCAACCATTATAGTCAATGAATCCAACATAAGAGCATGAAGAAATAAGAATTGGATTACTAAATATAAAAGATAATTTTATTTAGAATATCATCCAACTCTAAGAACAATGAACTAAATCATGATGAAATAAATAAAGCTATAAAGTAACATGATTATAAAAAGTACTACAACCAGAAATATTCTAATTATGCTAGAAGGAAAACAAGAAACTTCAATCTTGAACTCTTCTCTAGGGTCTTCTTCCTCCAATTGCTTCTTTAGCTCTCACTTCAATTCAATTTCACTTAATCTCTTGAAGAACTAAAAGTAAAGAAGATCAAAGGAAGGTTAGAATAAGATAAACCTTAAAAATTATTTAATGAAAATAAACCTTAAGCTAATTATGTGCTTCTAAAGAGAGAAAACCTAAAACTACAATGTTGAATGATAGATCCTCGTAAAATCCTCAATTTCTATCCAACTACAATGTTGAATGATAGATCATCATAAAACCCTCAATTTCTACCCTATATCACACATAAAATTGTTAGGGGAAAAGTACTTTCATATGTACTATCATGACTCTTCAAAAATAATTAAATGGTTAGCACTCATGGTCAAAAAAGTTAACACGAGTCATGTTGAAGTCAACATGACTTGTGTGGAGCTCTATGCTCCTATTTTAGTATCAATTCAAGACCAACATGAGTCATGTTGACCATAACACAACTCATGTCATGCATATACATGTCAATCATAATCTATTTGAGGCAAACTCGAGTTATGTTGCCTCCAATACGATTCGTGCCACATGAAAATATAAAATTTATGCATAAATTATCATTCTAAACCTATAAAATAAGAGCCAAAGAGTTTGTATGCAAGAATTACATGAGAAAAATGATTATAATTAAGATTAAGATACATAAAACTAACAAACTATATTCTAAAATGTAAAATTTTATAGCTAAATGGTTTAAATACATGAAATGAGTTAAAAGATGAATGTAAAATGAAAAGTATGAAAAATGCTTAATTTATACATGAAAATGCATTTGATTGAAGATAAAAACATGAAAACTATGTTTAAAAGAACATTCTAATAAAGGATAATATAGGTTAAAAATATGATTATTAATAATTTAAAAATTTAAAATTAAATAATTAATTTAAAATAATTCAAAAGTTCTTTTTAACTCCAAACAAACCAAGTGTGAGTGCTTAATTTTTAGGGTTAATTATATAAGTATAGATTCGTCATGGCGGATCTGGATTTAGCCCCATGCGTCATTGTGGTTTGGAAAACTTTTTCTTATAATTATATTTATTGCTACTGTTTGTATAGTTATACTTTCATTGATTTGGAAAAATACATCTTTAAATTTATTTTTTGATCACAACATCTCTTAGAAAATTGTATAAAAACATTTCAATTTTTATTATCTTTTAGCAATTTCGAACTCACGGACTTTTTACGGAAGAATTTTATTCTTAAAATGAATTACATTTTATTTTTCTAAAACTAAGTATATGATATTCAAATATCATAAAAAAAAAGACTATATTGTAAAATTTTTTTTAAAAGATTAAGAATTTACAAAATTAAAAAGGATACTCCTTGTGCAGTGAAATGAAAGAAAAAAAAGGGGAGAAGCGTGAGGGTTACTAAGCCATACCGTACCAACATCAGGCCTTATATATGTTGCCGTTCAAATCAGACAAGCACCTACCGAACACTGGGGAACACACTAAGAGATACAATTCGATCCTTTCTTGGAACAAGGATCCTTGAAACCCTATCAGAAGACTGCAATTTACAAGTCATTAAGGCATGGAGATTACGCTTACAAATCCATGGAAATTCCAAACTGTTGCACTAACACGTCTCTCAAACCGCACCAAAACAAAATCAATTGCCTCTTTTTTCACTGTTAGATGCTCATCTCCTCTTTCCTCTGATGGTGTTGCCGCTGGTATTATCTTTGATGAAATCTATGCTTTTAATTGCTTTTGGGTTTCTTTGATTTTTGCATTTCATGATTTTCAAAGCCGCTATTTTCAAATTTTGCTTGTTTCTTTAGCTTACTGGACTCCAAAATGGAATTTTTATTTCAGGGTTGGCTGAGAGACCGTGGAAAACATCAGATGCTAGACTTGTTCTTGAAGATGGGTCAATTTGGAAAGCTAAGTCATTTGGTGCTCGAGGAACCCAAGTTGGTGAAGTTGTTTTCAATACTTCTTTGACCGGGTATGAATCTATGATTGCTTGGCGTTGCTTTATTACTGTTGCATTGCGTTGCTTATAGTTATAGATGAATCCTGGGGCCTTTATGTGTTAGTAAGTAGTTAAAACTTTTCCACAGTAACACTACATATTCTTGCCGTTACACTTATCGGTTGTCTCCAAGTCATGTTTCAAATATGCTTATTCACTAGTCTTGGTTTATCCTCCAGTCTGCAGATGTGACTAACTTCTAAATTCTGTCCTGTTCCCAAAATTCTTCTTGGTGGATTCTTCTTTCATGATCTTTCATTTTAAGAAATCAGGTAGAAGAGATGGCTAGGGTAAGAAAATATTTTATGAGAGAAGGTGAGCGTGGAATGACAGTTTTGGCCTTGTGAACTCATATTTTCCTTCATCTTGAATAGTGTACCATAACATTTAGTGGGGTGTTCGTTTAAAAATTCTTTTATCATAACTTACCAATATCGGAATCATGTGATAGAAATCTATGAAAAGGTCATGTTACTTGGGTGTTTATGGAGGTATTTAGTGTCAGTGATTGGGAAAAGCAGATTCTAATTGTTTTTAAAAGTTTTTTTAGTGAAAGTTATTCTCTGAAGTTGATGTGGAAGAAAGTAGTAAATTGATGTTTCTCAAAAAGGAGTTAGGCAAAATGGGTTTTAAAAGAAATTAAAAAACATCAATCAGTTAGATTACTAAGCTACAAATGTGTTTTTTGATCTCGAAATAAAATGTCAAACCAGCTCTCTATGTCATCCTTGGATCCATTGATATTATTCATTTCAAACTAGACTTTTGGTCTTTGTTGATATGGCATATCAATGTAGATTGGATAAAATATCTTGAAGCAAGAAGAAAATGAAATATGTAATACTTGGTAAATTTGCTATTTGAATCCTTTTTTACCAAGTTTCTTGAGTTGCATAGTGTGGATGTTTTTGTGTTGGAGACCTGTATTTCTGTTTATAATCAATGTTTATGCACTGAACAATAAAGTGATAACTAAATATTGAAAATTGCATGCTAATCATTCCTAAATTCTAGCTGTAATCATTCTTACTCATGTGACAGGTATCAAGAAATTCTCACAGATCCCAGTTATTCTGGCCAATTTGTCCTGATGACAAATCCTCATATAGGGAACACTGGTGTAAATTTTGGTGCGTGAATTTATCATTTTAAATCTCTGCAGAGTGCATCTTCTCCATTTCAAATATAATTTCGTGCATCTACATGTCAGATGATGAAGAATCAAGACAATGTTTCCTTGCTGGTCTGGTAATAAGGAGCTTGAGTATCAGGTGTATTTCTTCATCCTGTGGTTTCTTATTATTGAGATTTGCATAACTTGTTTATTCAACTTTACGACTATTTTTCAGTACTTCAAATTGGAGATGCACCAAAACACTTGGTGATTATCTAGCAGAAAGGAACATCATGGGAATATGTATGTTAAAGTTCCACATGACTATTTAGCATCCTCTTTCAGCATTTGTCGGAAAATTTAGTAAAGACTAGTTGTCTACTTATTGCCAAATTTCATGCTATTTCCTTATATTACAGATGATGTTGACACACGTGCAATCACTCGTAGATTGAGAGAAGATGGAAGCCTTATTGGTGTTTTGAGCACAGAAGATTCCAAGACAGATGAGGAGCTCCTGAATATCTCCCGTTCATGGGACATAGTTGGTAAGAAGATGTCTTTTCAATTCAGAAATTTGGTCTTGAGCATCATAAAGAATCAAAATTGAGTTTACTGGTTCAATATTTGCAGGTGTTGATTTAATTAGTGATGTCTCATGCACTGCCCCTTACAAATGGTTTGATCCAACAAAATCTGAATGGGATTTTAACTCAGATGGAAGAGAAGGAGAAACTTACAATGTTAGTTTGTCAGCATATCAAATGTGCATAATTGGAATATTCTTTGCCTGCAATCTATCTTACAGTTTTGGATTTGTCCGTCTTAATTGAAGGTTGTTGCATACGATTTTGGTATCAAGCACAATATACTGAGGCGTCTAACATCTTATGGCTGTAAAATCACTGTGGTCCCCTCAAATTGGCCAGCAACAGAAACTCTAAAATTGAAGCCAGATGGAGTTCTTTTCAGTAATGGCCCAGGAGATCCTTCTGCAGTACCTTATGCTGTAGAAACAGTCAAGGAATTACTTGGAAAGGTTCCTGTTTTTGGTATTTGCATGGGCCATCAGTTACTTGGCCAGGCATTAGGTGGTAAAACCTTTAAAATGAAGTTCGGCCACCATGGAGGAAATCATCCAGTTCGCAACATTCGGCACAACCGTGTTGAGATTAGTTCCCAGGTGAGTACATCCAGAACTTTGGTATGCTTGTAATATATGCAGGGAAAACAGAGTCAATAAGAATAGAGTTGGAACATGGGGCTTACACTTCCTCAGGGTATTTGTCTTGATTTATTTTTCGGTTAATTTTTCTGTTTCCTTGGTTCACTCTTTGAAGATTTCTTGCAGAATCACAACTATGCAGTTGACCCGGCATCACTTCCTGAGGGTGTGGAAGTGACACATATTAATCTGAATGATGAAAGCTGCGCAGGGCTTGCTTATCCTGCACTTAACATCATGTCGCTTCAATACCACCCAGAGGCTTCCCCAGGCCCTCATGATTCAGATGAAGGTAATTAAATTCTCTTTATTAACTGAATATGAAGGTTCAGTCAAGTAAACAAATGCATTTCTTAGCAATATTTTGATCTGAGTCCATTCCCATCTAGGAATGTAACTGGTATTATTATCATTTTGAAGTGTGTATATATATATTGTGTGTGTGTGTATAATGTTACTAATCATATAGCTTGAAATTCTTCTATGCGCTTTATGACATTCCAAGTTTTGTCTTGTTTCAGTTTTCGGGGAATTTATAAATCTAATGAAGCAAGTCAAACAACAGGCTTAGTCACCCACCCTTGTTATGGAATGCTATGTGCTGGTAATTGGCGCTGAAATTGAGCTTCCCATTATTTTCACAATATTAGATTTCGTCGAACGCCGTGCAAATAGCATCTTCTTGTTCTAGTCTCTTTTCTTTGGCTTATGTGAAATAGTTAAAATGCTTCATAAGTCTGTTTCATTGTATTTGATTTGGCGGTTGCTCTTTGATTATTGAACACACAGGTTTAAGTTCTTTTTCCCTATAAAGTATGGAGCATTTCATGTTTACTTTTGAAATCTTATTTAAAATTATCATGTATATACATATAAAGCCATAAAAATAAAGTTAAAAGTAAAAATAAAAATTTGTCTAATGTTTAACAGCTAACTGGCACATTAAGAGGACAAAACAGATATATGAACAGGTCTTTGAAACTTATTGAAGAATATTTTATCGAAATAGTCAATAGCCAATTATGTGAGTGCTTAATTTTTAGGGTTAATTATATAAGCAATACTAATATTTTGGTAATGTATCTAAATTATATTAATATTTTAAACTCTTTCAATTTAATTATAAAATTTAATTACTGAATTCATATTAAACTACTAAAAACTTCTCAAATAAATGTTGAGGTAAAAAGCTAGAATCATACTTTAAATTGTAATTTAAAAGAAATGTAAGCAATTTAATTTGGCTATTAGTTCAAATTAAAATAACAATAGGTTTTTAATTAAAAAATGTTGAGTTAGGAAGGTTGAAATAACATCTCATGTTACAAAGCAAGAGATAATGTGTCATATTGCCTTCGGTTACAAGAAATTTTTGTAATTTAATTAGAATTCAAAAATTTTAGTATGGTGCTTTTAATTTAATAATGAATTGTATTACCAAATTGAAACAAATTAAAAATTGATAGCATTTTAAGATAATGTTTAAAATATCAATACCATTTATATAATTATTTTGTTTTATTAAAAATTAGAAATATAACATCTCTAATATATGTCTTAATTTTGTTGGATTTTTCATATATCTATGACACTTTGTACTTGATAATCGGTACTAGGACTGGTCCATCAATCATTCAAATCATTCTTAGGAGGATTTCAATAGTACTCTTTATCAATGATTTGAAGACATTTATAATAATGAAATTATTAAGGCTTTCCATAAGAATATATTAAGAGATTGCTATTTAGGAATATTATGCCAAATTTGAATCATTATGATCCTTGATGCTTAAGATCCATCTAGGCCTTTTAAAGAACTATATGATAATAACTTTTTTAGGTGGATTATTGGATGACTTACATCTTGTCATTAAACGTTCTAATCTTATTACATTTTATAATGCTTATAAATAAGCTATGCTTTATGAGGAGACATACCAAGCCTTATTTCAATCTACTTTTAGACTTAGTTTTTTTTAAGAAGTTTTTCTCCCTAGTCTCTCCTTCTTTCTCTCAATCTAACTTCGGTTCTTATCAATCTTCCTACAATAACCCTCTTCCTTTCTAACCAATTAAACCTTTTAACTATATTTTACACAATATCTTAATTCCACTGAACATCTTCCTCTAAAACCTAATATTGATAAGTATGCCACTAAACTTGAGTGCTTCTAGTGCTTGCTATAAGTGTGATGAATGCTATTCCTTTAGTCATTAGTGTAAGTCACCTAAATTATTGGCTTTAGATGCTTTTCTTAATTAACTTATTAAATTTGAGGACATTCTAGTCTACTTTGATTATTTAAAGGAGGATGAGGATATTTTGAAGAATAAGATCTTATGTCATGCATTGCATGGTAAGGTGCCTTTTAATACTTGTAAAATTCAAGGCACTATTTGGTCCAAGAAGCTATTAATCTTATTGATAATGACAACACTCACTTTTATGTAGCTTCTTTAATTATGAATAAGTTGAATTGCAATATGATGAAAGCTAAAACCTTTTTGCTGACATCAACATTTAATCATCAGTTAGTGAGTAATCAGAAGGTTACGAATTTTACTTAGGAAATACAAGGTTATCCATTTACTTATACAATCAAACTAGTGCATATAGGTGGTTATGAATTGATCTTGGGTGTTAATTTGATTTATGAGCATTGCCCAATTACTTTTATATATCCAAACTCAAGGTTGAGAAATAATAAATTGAATTAATTAGTACTTTTTGAGAAAGGTGCATTGCATTTGATTGCTGATAAATTATTTAAGAATTTGTTTAAGAAGAAAACATCATGTATTTTTCCACATCTTTTTACCATTATGGCCACCCTATGTCCTAACTAGTAATTGATAATGCTCTTATTCCCTTCTTCGTATAATTTGGCTTCATTAATTCAATGATTTATTTGAAGAACTTGCATCCTTGAATCATCTTTATCTTTTTGATCATGACATTCTTCATATGCCTAATGCCAAACTAGTTAATATTCATCTACATTAATATGCTTATTTTTAAAAATCTATGATTGAAAACATGTAGGTAAGATGCTAAAAATCTAGTATTATTTAGCAAGTCATAGTTCATTTATTTCTCCTATTTTACTTGTTAAAAAAAAGATAATATATGGATATTTTGCATTGATTATTGTTAACTTGATAATATGACTATTAAGGATAATTTTCCTATTCTTATCATTGATAATCTTTTGAATGAGTTGCATGGTGCTAAGTATTTCATTAAATTACATATGTGAGTTGGTTATCTTCAAATTGGATGCATCTTATAAGTGAATTTAAGATTGCTTTCTATTCATTATGGTCATTACTAGTTCAAGGTGATGTCTTTTAGATTAAGTAACACTTTAGTACCATTTCATCTTTGGTGAATCATATTTTTTAGCTATTCTTATAGGTTTTATGCTTGTCTTTTTTTTTATGATATTTAATAATTAGTAAAACCTAAGAGGATCATGTTTCTCATTTACAATAAGTTTTTTTCATTAGCATTAACTTTATTTAAAATGATCCATATGTAGTTTTGCAATCATTGAGATTGATTATTTAAGCCATTTTATTTTTATTGAGGGTGTTTTTATTGATCTAATTAAGATTGAATCCATGCGTAATGGCCTCATCCTAAGTTAATGAAAGCATTATATGGATTTCTTAGATAAATTTGTTAAAAATTATGGTGTTATTAGCCATCATTTAACTAATTTATAAAAGAAGGATATTTTCATTAGAATTTTATTACTAAAAGTGCTTTATTTTAGCTCTTAAAAATGCCATGAGTTCAACATTAGATTTTGATATTATCAAATTTTATTCAACCCTTTATTTTGGAAATAAATATGAATAGTACTAGTATAAACACTGTTTTGATGAAACATCAAAGGCCAATGGAATTTTTTGAGTAAAGCTCTCGATCCTCACCATCTATGGTTACCAATATATGAGAAAGTGCTCATCATAGTTATGATGATAGTTACCAAATGGCGTTAGTAAGTGGAGCATAATTGATTTATCATTAAGACTAGTAATGAGAGCCTTAAATGTTTTTGTAATAGTGCTTGCATATTGCACTTTAATAATATGGTGTGGCTAAATTATTGGGTTTGAATTATAAGAGTCAGTACAAGTGCAATTTTGAGAATGTGGTTGTCGATACTTTATTATGAAGCATTATTATTCCATATTTACTATATTAGCTACTATTTGGTTGTGGATGTAGGAAGTTGCCCATAGTTGTATTGGGGAACTTAGGTTGATGAGCAATTGATTTTATTGGTAGTGGCTGCATCTCCATGTTTAAATATACAAATGGTTAATGGCCTTTTTTTAATATAAACATATGTGGCATATTGGTAATTCTACTTAGTTACGATAGAAAGTTCTTCAGATATTTCATGAGTCACCTTTGGGTGGTTATTCTAACATTTTAATGACATACCAATAGATTACCAATACAATGATGCATAACTCGAAGATCTTTTACTAAAGAGTTAGTCATCAGTACACCTTACCCCTACTAAACTTAAGTAAGTTGAATAAATTAATCAAAACACTCTTGAAACATGATTTCAATTAAAGTTAGGATTGGTTACCTAAACTAAATTAAGAATAACTTTCATAAACATAATGAATAAGAGAATTAATTTTGAAGATCAAGTTTAAAACTTATTAAACATATTAAAACACTTTAAATAAAATTAAGAAAAATAAAATTCTCTCTTAAAAAATCAAAACATAATTTTATCAATTTGAATTCAATGAATAAAAAACACCATAAGAGTGTACTTATAATATAGGGTTTTAATTATTTTAACCCTAATTGATTTCCTAAATTAAAAAAGGAAATCAATTCTAAATAAAATACATTATAAAGGAAAAATGGAATCTTTCTCTAATTATAGTTGAATTTTCATCCAAAACTAGAGTGAGAAGCTTCTTCTAAGGCAAGTAATTCATTACGATTAAAAGATGTTGAAAAGTAAGCTCTTTAGGGTTAAAGGGAAGCTTCTTCGTATTTTTTTCACCTTTATGTTAATAATTTAGACTTATGCTTTGAATAAAGGTTATATATCTTTTTGTTAGATTTTCAACACTTCTTGAATCATCTTAGTTTAAGTCTTATGGAGGAAGTTACACATATAATATTAAATAGTATGTAAAGTTTAAAATTTGATACAAATAAAGAAAATTGCATTTTTTTTTGGTATTATGGATGGCTTTCAACCTATTAGGAACGGTGCCCTAATTCTAAAACCTTATTTTTCATAAGTTTATGAGTTTGGATGTAGTTCATGCTCACTTGGATGTTATCCCATCTTGTAAAACTTTAAATCCATAATAAAACCTCCTTTAAACTTACCAAATATATGATAATTTTTCATGGATTAAATAATTTAACCAAATTATCATCTAATATCCATTTGAATTACTTTTGGATTATTGTTGATGACTTATCCTTGAATGAATATGAAAATATCATGACCAATATTGCATCATGTGATGCTTATTAATATTACAAGCATAAATATGTTCCTTATGCTAGATTATTGTAGTCTTTACTTGTTCCTACTCAATTTTAGACTCATCTTTCCATGGATTATAACATTTGCTAAAATTTATGAGATATGATACTATTTTAGTTATGGTGGGTCAATATTCCAAATATGCTCAATCCACTATCTTATATTTACACTCTCACCAAAATCATGAAAATTATTCATTGATTATATTTTTCGGCTTTATAGCATGCTTGTAAGTATCATTTTTCATAAGGATAAATTTTTACCAGTATTTTTGGTAGAAATTATTTAATTTATTAGGCATTAATTTGCATTTTAGTTATGCCTACCACCCTTGATTGAATTAGCAAATTAAGCATGTCAATCAATGCTTAAAAAGATTCCTATGTTGTTTATTTTCTATCAATCTACATAGTATGATAAGTGGTTATCCTTAATGTAATGAAGTATAACTCTTTATACTAATAGAGTATCAGAATGCCCATTTCAAGTATTATATGATTATGCCCCTCCCTCTTTACCCTTTTAAGTGTTTTTTCAACTTCAATGGTTGTTGTTGATGATTTGCTTAATGTTAAATAACATATCTCATATTTCCTCTAATAAAATATTTCTATTGTTATTGATAAAATGAAATAGCATGTTAATGTAAAGTGAACTCCATAGGAATTTTAAGTTGGTGTTTAGGTGTATTTCAAATTGCACAACTATAAGTAGGCTTTAATTGCTCATCATAAGAATTTAAAACTTTGTGCCCAAGTATTTTGGGTCATTTCAAATCCTAGAATGGATTAACTTTATCATTATCATTTAAAGCTTCCATTTGATGCATTTATTCATGATGTTTTCCATGTTTCCTTACTAAATTTGAAAATTGATGATAATCCAATCCTTTCTATTGTAAGGGAGAGAGCTTTTATGTAAAGGTAAAAATGGGTAGAAGGGAAAATGGGTAGAACATGATTCGAAATAATGAATTTTGTTGTATTCCTAAGCTAGTCACAGAGTATGTGAATTGATTACTTGTAACCTAGTGTTTATCAATGACAGAAGTAGCCTTATTCATCCATGTCCTACTGTTCTTCTATGTGCTAGTGTTATGTGTTGCCTTGTTATGATTGTGGGATGAATGTTATGCTATATGTGATGCTTGTCTATGATGTGCCTAACTGTGCTTATCATAAAACTGTGATAATCATTTGAACAGGAGCTAACCTCCTTTTATGCCTGCAGGTGTAATTAATCGGTTGGCTTGTTGAAGGTAGTGTCCAAATACGAGAGCCGCACGGGTCCATAAGAGTTTCATTGAATTTAACTCGTGACACAGATTCACATACTCTGTGACTAGCTTAGGAATACAACAAAATTCATTCTTTCGGATCATATTCTACCTATTTTTCCTTCTACCCATTTTTGCCTCTACATTAAAGCTCTCTCCCTTACACCCATTTCCCTCTTTTGGAGTTAGCAAAGGTCAAGAGCATCGATGGAACAAACCCTTTTCATGGGGTACGGAGCGAGGGAATGGACCTAACAACACTTCCTCAAGGTTTGGTTGAAGATCCCCGACTACAGGAGGAATGGGAAGCAAGACTAGTTTCCCTCCATGAAACTTCAATATGAAAGAGTCTCACCCACAGGGATCTGGAAACTCTACACCGGGGAAGCCTATAAGTATAAAGTGTTTCCTTTGCTGTGGTCCATATAAAGTAGCCAAGTGCCCTCATAAGGCTGCTTTGAGCGTGCTAAGGGCCATTAATAATAAGGAGGAACTCAGGGGAGAGGAGAAAGAGGATGAGCCCAATGAAGCTGTTATGGTGGGAGCCCTTCAATTATTGGATGCCCTTGAGAGGCATAATGCAGTTAATAAAAGTGCCACAGAGAGGGGATTAATGTATGTGGACTTTATGTTAAATGGAAAGAATCTCTAGGCTTTAATTGATACCGGAGCTACTGATAACTTCCTTGTTGATTCGTGGGCTCCTCGCTTGAAGTTACAAGTGCAAGAGGATAGTAGGAAGTTAAAGGCCTTAAATTCGGTAGTCGTTAAAACCATAGGTGTTGCTAAGGAAGTCCCATGTCAGATTGGACCTTAGACTGGAAAATTAGATGTCACTATTGCCCTAATGGATGACTTCGATTTGGTGTTGGACATGGATTTCTTGAAAAAGAGTCATGCTATGCTGGTTCTAACTGTAAACTATCTGCTTTTAATAGGAGAGAGGCCATGTGTTATCCCGGTGACGATGAGTCCTATATGTGAAAGGAAAGTACTTTCAACCTTACAATTGAAAAAAGGGGTAAAGAGAGGGGAGCCAACTTATGTAATAGTCCCCATGCAACATGAACAGGGGAATACTCTATAGTGCCCTTCATTGATCAAGGAGTTAGTTGCTGAGTTCAGAGATGTCATGCCAAAGAAGTTTCCTTACGGTTTGCCTCCTCGACGGGACATTGATCACTCTATTGAGTTACTCTTAGGGATGAAGCCTCCTGCAAGAGCACCATATCGTATGGCCCCTCTTGAGCTGGCAGAGTTAAGGATACAGTTGAATGAGTTATTGAAGGTGGGGTTTATCCACCCAGCAAAAGCTCCCTTCGGTGCCCTTATACTTTTTTAGAAGAAGTAGGATGGGAGTTTGCGAGTCTGTGTGGATTACCAAGCCCTCAACAAGGTTACGGTGCAAAATAAATATCCCATTCCTTTGATTGCTGATTTGTTCGATCAATTAGGACAAACCAAATACTTCATAAAGCTAGATCTGAGATCTGGCTACCACCAAGTGAGAGTGGTTGAAAGGGATGAGCTAAAGACTGCATGTGTAACCAGGTATGGTGCATTTGAATTCCTTGTCATGCCTTTTAGACTAACCAATGCTCCGGCTACCTTTTATACTTTAATGAATCAAGTGTTCTATGAGTGCCTAGATAAATTCATGGTGGTATATCTGGATGATATTGTTGTCTATAGCACCACCTTAGAGGAGCATCAAGAACATCTATGGTTGGTATTTGAAAAGCTACTGGAGAATCAGTTGTACGCCAAGGAAGAGAAGTGCACTTTCGGACAGACTAAGATTAAGTTCTTGGGTCACGTGATTGAGCAGGGGTATATACGGATGGACCAAGACAAGGTGAAGGCCATTTAGGATTGGAAGGTCCACACATCAGTTATGGAACTACACTGATTTTTAGGGTTGGCTAACTACTATAGGCGGTTTTTCCAAGGGTATTCCTGGCGGATCGTTCCCTTGACAGAATTACTAAAGAAGAGGAATGGATGGAAGTGGTATGGAGAATGCCAAGAGGCCTTTGAGAGCTTGAAACATGTAGTGATGAGTGACCTTGTATTACAGTTGCCTGATATATTGAAACCCTTTGAAGTGCAAACAAATGCCTCTAACTTTGCTTTGGGAGGAGTATTAATGCAAGAGGGTCATCCAGTTGCCTTTGAGAGCCGTAAACTGAATGAAGCTGAAAGGAGATATTCTACTCATGAGAAGAAACTGTTAAGGGTGGTCCACTATTTATGAGTTTGGTGTCATTACTTATTGGGTGCTAAGTTGGTAGTGAAGACTGATAATACAGTGGTGAGCCACTTTTTGACGCAGCCAAAACTCACCTCAAAACAAGCTAGATGGCAGGAACTTTTAGTAGAATTTGACTTCCACTTGGAATACAATCCTGGAATGACTAATCATGTTGCTGATGCCTTAAGCCAAAAAGTAGAATTAGTGGCTATGAAGTAACTGGCTCATCTCTCTTCCAGTCAGATTAAAACTTCCTTGCGAGATCAAATAAGGGAGGGCTTGATGAATGACCCTCAAGTGGTAGCTTTGATCAATTTGATGGAGCAAGGGAAGGTAAGGCAATTATGGTTGGAAGATGGATTATTGATGGCTAGGCCAGATTGTCTCTATGTACCTCGATCAGGAAACTTAAGAAAGACACTATTAATCAAATGCCATGATACTTTATGGGCAGGACATCCGGGTTGGCATCGAACGTTGGCATTGTTATCCCGATACTATTATTAGCCAAAGATGGAGGAGGATGTAAAAGCTTACATAAAAACATACTTGGTTTGCCAACAAGATAAAGTGGTAAAACAGAAGACAGCTGGGTTGTTGGAACCCTTGCTTGTGCCAACTCACCCGTGGGAGAGTGTCTCACTAGATTTCATTACTTGTCTACCTCGAGTGGGGGAGTTTGACACTATATTGGTTGTGGTAGATAGATTCTCAAAGTATGCCAATTTCGTACCGATGTCTAAGCATTCTAAGTCCAAAGATACATCAAGAGCATTCTTCAAACATGTAATGAAATATTGGGGAGTCCCAAACAGTATTGTGAGCGATCGTGATGGTCAATTTTTGAGTACCTTCTGGACAGAACTATTTTGGTTGTTGGGGTCAAATTAGACATATTGGCTGGTTTCCATCCATAGACGGATGGATAGATGGAGAGATTCAATAGTATGCTAGAGGAGTACTTGTGACATTTTATGAATGCCAGTCATTCAAATTGGGCATCTCTTTTGGATATTGCCCAATTCTGTTTCTATCACATCTTAAAACGAGCACACACCTTGCATTCATGAAATTGTTTGAAATGCTATGTTTTATATGTTATTGGTGTGAAAATGATGTGAAATTATGATTATGATGATAAGCATATGATAAGATTAAAGTTTATAACTCTGATGATGAAATTGAAAATTTAGACAAAAACCACTAAAACAACATCTAAACGGTGATAAATTGATGTTTTCAATGATGAAAACACTTGATATGATTAATTAAGTATGTTCAAGATGTTTGTATTAATATGAATTTGTTATATACAAATTTTAGAAAATTTAAAATAAAAATTAATTGTGATGTCATAATTAGATGATGATGATGTAAGCATGATGTAAGCAAGTGAAATTAATTATGATTTTTCTTAGAGAATAAATAACTATGAATTAATAATGTATTAGTAAGAATATATAATAAAATATTAAATATTATAAATGTATAAGTAGCATTTTTAATTATGATGTCATAAATGATAAAGATGATGTCATAATTAAGTTAATAGGATAATTAGTGTTATGTAAGATGATAAATAGATAAATATAAATGAAAATAGAATATATAAGAATGTATTTTGAAATAGTATATTTAAATGGAAGTG
>CANYBF010530935.1:0-11894 GCA_948192965.1 Dalechampia spathulata
ATGTTTGATGTATTGTCATGTTTGTATGGATATTGTATTTGCTTGCACATTCATGTTGTGATTTTGATACTGTTCATATGATTTCTATGTCATGTCATCTTGCATTCTTGTGTTTGTGTTTTGTTCTCTTGTTCTGTTTTACGTTGTTCCCGCGGAGCGTTGTTTTGCAGGGGCAAACCGGGGTTTTGACTTTGTGGACTGGACCATGGGTCCGGGACTCAATCGAGGCCCAATTCGGTGGATTCCAACAAGATGATTCTGGAGCGCTTCAAGGCTTCTTTCATTGTTGTTTATTGTTTTCATTTGGTCGGGTTGTATTAAATACCCGAATTGTTTTATTTCCTGCTTTATTTTCTGTTTTTATTTCTGCTTTTACCGCTTTCATATCTGCTACATGTCTTCTGCTTCCCTATGCCATGAAACCGGACTTAAGTGAACTTCAACCTAATTGTGTGTGATTTGCGCTTTTATTAAAACCGGATAAAGTGAAAATGATAATATGGAATATGAATAAAATCGAAATGCCGAACCCAACTCTGAAGAAATTTGGGCTGCTTTCCAGCACAAGAAGGCTCGGGTTTACATTTTCCTGGCTTGTTTAGTTGCTCAATTGAGTTGACTAGATGAGCCGGGTGGCGACTCCACGTTATTTTCTCGACGCGATCTGTCTAGTTTCTGTAGTAACTCAGGGGTCAATATTCGCGAGAGCAAGCACCACAGCATTTCACGTCGAACAGCGTGCAGCATTCCCACATCCGGGATGTGCTACTCTCACACACACATACATCATATCACATGTGAACATATGATATCCATATCATACATAACCTATAGACACCATAGTACATAATCATGTATGTCAGATATTCATATAACACACAGTTGCATCATCATGCTTTATGGTATATTCTCTGAATATTCATTTGTTAACCCTTGCTCCTTCATCATTAGTACCATATATATCTCATCATTACTATGAGGACACCATCATTCTTGGTGTTCCTCCTTTCTATACCATTCTTTAGATATCAGTAACACATTCATATACGCACTCTTGGTGCCCCATTCATCTTTTCCCTTACATTTTCATGACGTACAAATGATAATGATAATGCATGAGGATGCATTTATGCTATGCATCACCCTCTTGTTTTCCTGTAATATAACATATCCTTTCTTTTCTTTTATGATTGTGCACAATCTCTCTCTCATGCTGGGTCCCGATAGGTACTGGTACTCATCTCCCGAAGGAGGTCATATAACTGTATGGTGCCTTGCACCTTTATCCTACGGTAGGTCTCGAGACTCATCTCCCTTCTCAGGAGGTAATTCATCTAAATGATTCCTTTAAGGAATCCCATCATCATTATAACCCAGCATGATTGGAGCATATAGCTCTCTTTTCCTTTCTTTCTTCCTCCTTTCTCTATGCATGCCATGAGTGTATTCTATTATATGATTCATGACATGATATTTATGCAATATCTCATGATGCCTTGTAGCACATTAATCTATCTAGGCATCTAAGCCGTATTTATCATCTTTTATATCGTTCACATAAGTCATCATTCATGTAATCCTTGTCCACATCATTATGCACGCCAGTCACAGGGTTCATCATACACATAGCTCACACATGTTACCATTCATATCATATTTTATCAATCATTTCAATCATCACATTCATAAACACATCTTTATTCATCATGCACATATTTTCCCTAGGCATGTAAATACTTTATGCCTTTATCATTCTATCATGACTCACATAGCACATATCTCACAGATTCACAAGAATATAAACATATAAACATCAGCTATTAATAATAAAGTGAGTACTTCCTACTCATTGGTGTGATAATTATATTTTATATGTTATGTGTTAAGCACCACTGAGTTATATACTCAACATTCATCATTTGATGGATGTAGGTTGACAGATGGATGGCGAGCATGGATTCCCAAAGTACCAATTTAGCAAGAGACTCTTTGAAGGCAAGGACTTGAAGAAGATTAAAGTTTTTAATTAATTTATATAAATAATTAAATATTAAAGGTAGTAAATACAAGAATGTTAATTGGGACTATTACTTCCGTAAAACTTAGAACGACGTATATATAAAAAACACTTTACGCATCCCTTGTAGAATAATCTGTGGTTTCCATGTATCAAAGATCATTAATTATTCTACGAGAGCATGTTGCACACCAGAAAGGCATGACATGTCTATTGTCTTTACTGAAGTATTTTTATGAAGATACTATTCCTTTACTGTATGGTCAAACATATTGTTTTTGAACGTATTCCACCATTTTATTTTATGTTTCTTTATAACTATTTGTAGATTTATTCCTGTCTGATACGTTATATCGAAGTACCACTGATAAACCTATGGTATATAAAAGTTCATACATAATAGGAGTAATGGAGGGTATTTTTTATCTGATACAGAAGGTTGAAAGTGGGTTTTAAAGGATTGATATGCTATAGTAACATTTGGTGATAGTATATTTTTGGTATTTCTGAATTTATACCACCATTCAATGAACCATGGAGGGGTAGATTGGTGTTTTATGGTTTTGTCAAAGTATATGAGCCATGAATGGGTATATGGAGGGTTTTGGATATAAAAGACTTTGGACCAGGAATCAATATAGTCCCAGTAGTTATACAAAATGGCCGTGGTCCTATATGAGAAGAAACTGGTTGCAAACTTTATAAGCTGATAAGCTGGGTGTTTCCACTTAGAAAGATTTAAAATCTTTGTTATTTTTATTGATGAATATAAAATCACATTTTTATCATTTGGATCAAAATTATGCTTTTATTATAACTGAATCAGTTTCCTATAAAATAGCAAAATAATATCCTTGGGGTTTTGAAAAATTTATTGGTTTAAAAAACCAATTTTCCTGGATATACAGTTGTTATAATACTATACGGATCATTAGGCATATTATTTTCTATAATGAACTCAGTATCCAAAATCATTTTATAAAACCATTGAGACTTTTTAGGAAAATTAGCAGATACCATTTGAATAGGTTGATTTATTTTTACAAGGGGTTTTAAATCAGGTTTTAACAAGGTTTTATAGGAGGAAGATTCTCCTGTCTCATTTTTTACAAAAGGTACAAGAGTTTTACTTGGTTATTGCAAATAACGATACATATCTGGATGTATTTCTGATAGAATAGTAGATTGTGCTATCCAATCTTTTATAATTTGAGCTTTGGCATCATCATCTTCTTAAGCTATATCAACCCATAATTTTACTAATTTAGAAGCAGGTTGTACAAGTTTTAGGTTTTTAGAATGATCAGATAAGGCTTTAGTAAAAGAAGAAGAACTGGTTTTAGACTCTTTGGCTTTATTGGCTTTCTTCTTTTTGTTCCCTATTTTTTCTGTGAAGAAATTCACGTGTTAAAAAATCTGGTATACTATTATTTTTACCTTTAATATATTCAATATCAAAATAAAAAATACTTAATATAGCTTGCCATTTAGCAAAAATTTGTTTAGAAGCAAGATTTTTAACATCTTTTTGTAAAACCTCTTTAGCAGACTTACAATCAATACGCAATAAAAATTTTTGATTCAATAAATTAGACTAAAACTTAGAAATACACAAAACAATACTAAGAATATCTTTTTTAATTGTAGAATAATTTACTTGAGTAGGATTTCAATTTCCAGAAGTAAATTGTATAATACATTCCTTACCATTTTTAATTTGTTTCAAAATACCTCTATATCATATATCTGAAGCATTAGTTTCTATAATTTTATTAACCAGTGGGTCTGGTATATACAAGCAAGGTATAGTTTTAACTAAGGCTTTAATTTGTTGAATAATAACAATATGTGTTTTATCCCAAGGTTTAGGATTTCTCTTTAATCGATCATGTAATGGTTTTATTAATTTATTTAAGTTTGGATAAAAAGTCTATAACATAATTTAGGCAGCCTAAGAATCATTGTAATTGGGCTTTATTTGTTATTTCATCAGGGAATTTTTCTCCAAAAGATAAATTTCTTTCTATAGGTTTTATAATACCTTGATAAATATTATGACCCAAAAATCTAATTTTAGTTTGAAACAAAATCATTTTAGTTTTACTCAAAACTAATCCACTTCTTTTAGCAATCATACAAAATGTCCCTAAATGTTTAAAGTGTTCTTCTATATTGTTACTAAAGATTAAAACATCATTTATATAGATAACATAGAATTTTATATATGGATTTAAAATATCATTCATTATACGTTGAAATTCTGAAGGTGCAGTTTTTAGTCAAAAAGGCATAACACTCCATTCATATTGTCCAAAAGGGATAGTGAAAGCAATTTTATACCTATCTTTTAGGGTGTCTTTGTATTTGCCAAAATCTTGATTTCATATCAAATTTAGAAAATATACTTGCATTGTATAGCCTATTTAATAAATCCTTTCTAGTTGGTATAGGGTATCTAATCCATTTTAAGGATTTATTTAATGGTTTATAATTTATAACTAATCATGGTGCTCCTCTTTCTATTTTTGAGGCTTTATTGACATAGAATGCTGCATATGATCAAGGACTTCTAGATTTACAAATTAATTTTTTATTTTATAAATCATTTATTTCTTTTTTATAGAATTCTATTATATCTAGAGACATCTATACATGTCTAGCTTTGGTTGTTATGTCTTTTTCACTAAAGTTATATTCATAGGATAAATCAATCATGTGCTGTTTCCTATCTTAAAAAGCATTGGGAAGATCAGAACATAAATCCTTTTCAATATAATTTTTTAATTGTTCTATTTTTTTTTATTAAGTCTGTGTCTAATTGTTACTTATCTTCTGTGTATTTAAATTATCTTTTAGATTTTTAAGATGTTCTATTTTAGCCTTTATGATAGAATTTATTTCTAAATCATGAATCATATAAGAATGAAATAAATTAAGACTTTTCTTTTTAAGTTTTTCTATAAAAGAAAATTCTACCTTTTTATTTTTAATTTTAAACCTTATACCATTATCTGTTATGCTATATGGTGTAATAAGACTCATAAAAGGTGTTCCTAAAATTACTATATAATGTATATTTTTAGTTAATATGAACATAATTTTTAATTTTAAATTATTATTTATGATTGAAGAATCTATTTTTCCCCTTATTTGCAATTTAGTTTTATTAGCTGTAGTTAATTTTTCATTAGTATCTTTACAAAACCTATCAGGTACCAAACTTGATTTTATACAATTTAAAATATTTATGAGAAGTTATTTCATGTAACACATTTATAAAATTTTTATCTTTTTCTATTATACTAATATCATTTTCTTCTTCCTTATCAGAATTACTATCAGAAAAATCATTAGTCTCTATTTTATCTTGTTTATTTATTAAAGTTTGAATAATTTTTTTAATCTCTTTGCTATTTAATTTTTAATTCTAATTTTATTTTTTTTATTTGTTTTTTGCAAATCTCCTATTGTAGGTTTTGTTTTTATTTGTTTGTTTTTATTTAATATTGTTGTTAAATCATAAGTTTGTTTTTCTATATAAGGTTTTTCATTTACCGTGTTACTATTATCATTGAAATCATCTAATATTTTATTTATAAATTTTTCTTTCATCCTAGGATCCTTTATATGTTTAATCAATTCTAATAACGACTCATATTGTTTAGTTAATACGTTTATAGTTTTACTACTAGATTCTGATGTATCTGTATTTATTTCATCTATCTGATCTGTTTCCTCTTCTGTATCATATAGAATTTCATTTTTAGATTCTAAATATAGTTCATATATTTTATTTAATATAGATTCTTTCAAACTTAATTCTTGTAATTTTTTTTATTGAACTTACAGAATCTAGATGTATGTCATTTTTTACCACAATTGTAACACTGTAAGTCTTTATAGTTTTTATACGATTTATTTTTCTTAAAGTATTTTCTATTACTAGGCTTTCTATATTTATTTATCCTAGGTTTTCCATAATAATTATCTTTACTAAATTTCTTATGATATTTTTTATAAGGTTTTTTATATGATTTTCTATATGTTTTTGAACATTGCCCTTTATAATCATTGTATTTTGAGTTATACTATAATCAAATTGTTTGCAAAATGATCCTAACTCTTATTTTGTTTTACGTATTTCATATTTTAATGATTTTTGTAATTTTATATCCTGACAAAGTTTTAGACCTTCTTTTTGAATTATACTAATTAATTAACCATACGTTAATAAGTTATAAGGTATAGGGTTCCCTATTTCTTATTTTATATTATTCTTTACTTTTTCTCCTAGAAAAAAATGGAAGTCCAGCTAAAAACTTTTCTTTCCAAAAATTTTGATTAGAATCTTCCCTAAGCATTATATGAGTTAAAAATGTTGTTTTATAATATTGAAAATCACTCAACTTTTTACATCTTTTAAGTGATCTGGATCTCCTATAAAATGTAATGATATAGTTAAAATTAATGTGGATATAACATCTTTTATAGTATTATTATTTTCATCTAATAAAGGTGTTCCATCTTCATAAGTTTTTATGGTGTTTAATATTTCTAAGTGTTGACTATTTGTTAAATGATTATCCCACCAACCTTTTAATTGACCAATGAAACTGGCAATTATAAGTTCAGCTATAGTTTTATCACTAGTACTTATTTATGTTCTATACGCATGAGCAGCCATAGTCATTTGTTGTAGTAAGCTAAGTGTATTGTATTCAGGCAAGTTATATATATTCCATTCATATACAAAAGAAGCATTGTATTTATATTATGATAATATATATGGCTTATCATTTATACTAAGATCTGGTACTGATATAATTTGTTGACTCTGAGTTATACAATTTATTTGTGGACTTAATATATTACTAAATGTTTCTAAATCCTTAGTTTCAGGGGACGAGTTCTCCATAGATTCTGAAGTTATATCTTGTGATACTGTATTAATTATTTTTGTTTCAGAAGTTGAAGCTATATTTGTGAGTTCTTCTTTTATTGCTTTAACAAAATCATAATTTTTATCTTTCTTAATTTCTTTTTGACTGCTAGCAGAAATTTGATATGTTTTAAAAACATGAGTTTTTAATTTCTTTTCTTCAATACCCTTTTCTATTTTAACTTCCTTACTTTTAATAGATTTTTCTATTTTATTTAATTGTTTTCCTATACTACAAAGATGTGCGTTACTAAAGTTGTTTTGTTCTAGTATTTCTCTTTATGGGTTATCCTCTATTGTAATTTTAAATGGTGATATAACTATTTCATGTTCTCCATAATTATATATACTATTTATTTTAGGCGGGTGTTCAGTTTGAAATGTTTTATCTTTTACCTTTTATTTTGTTTCTTTATTTCTTACAGTTATTGGATTTATATTTTTCTTATAAATTTATCTAAACCAACTAAAAAATTTAATTTTTACTTGATTATCTTTTATAAACCTAATATATTCTTCTTTTAATTTGTCAATATTATTTTCTCTTGTGATTTTTAATAATTTTTCTATATTTTTTGTAATTGTTATCTCATTATAAAACTCTTCTTCATTAAAAACAAATTCTTTAATTATAACGTTTACTTCTCTATCCATATTTTTTGTTATAGTTGATGCTATTGGTGATTCTAGTGATAAATTTACTTTTTCATTATATTGATTTAATTTAGGCTTTGGATCTAATGGATTTAAATTATCATACAAAGAATGTGATATATTTGAACTATAATCTATATTTTTGAATCTATGGCTTGATTCTGGTATGTCTGATATGGAATACCTAGGTTTAACAAGAGTTTGTAAAACTGGTTTAGGTTCATTATACGAAGCATAAATTACTGATGGTAATTGTGAAGCCATACCTATATCTATAGTTGAATTTGTTGAGGATGTGTCAGAATACTGTGAACTTATACTATGTTTAGCAAATTTTAACTTTACCTTCTCATCATAATATTGTTATATTTTACTTAGATTTACGTTTGGTTTTACTATTTTTTCTGGTTCTGGTGGAGGGATTACTTCTTCTAAGACCCATTCATGAGGCAGTGATATATCTTTCCATTGTATAGTTTTAGGAATTATAGTATTAGCTTTACTAAGATCTTTTTGTAAAAATCTAGTTTCTCCTAGTTTAGGTTGTATTTTATATTTTGTAGAAAAAGCAGATACCATAACCTTATAATATATTTTATATATCAAAGCTATTGGAATAGATCTTTCTAACATTTTATAATTATGAATTTTTATTTCTAATACTACACTTTTTAATATATTCGTGTCATTTAAAGATACAATTATGTTTGGATGTATATCAAATGAAATTGGACCTTCACTAAGAGTTGTTTCTACTGAGCCTAGCAAAGAATTTTAAAAATTTGCAAATCTAACATCTCTAATTATAGCTACTATACTCGTGTTTAAACCTTCTCTAGTTAAAGGTTTTATACCAATTTGTATTAATCCTATATGTATATATTTAAAACCTTTATTTTTATGTCTTTGTAGCATTTTAGATGATAAAAGTATAATACGTTCAAAAGGTTTACTAAGTTGTATATCTTTTTCTTTAGTTCTATAGTATAATAAGTTTTAAAAATATTTAATTTTAAAATTTTATAAATCTATTCTTTATCAATTTTAGGTATATCCTAATCATCAATTGCTTTTTTAAAGTCTTCTATTACTACTTCATTTCTATTTACTACTCGTTTTATTTCTAAGCTGTCAGAGTTATCAGATCTAGTAGTACTAGTAGATTTATACAAAAAAGGTTCCATTTTCAAAAATGTTTTATAATTAAAATATAATTATTGACTCTTAGACGCCTACCAATGGCACAAACGGGACTAACTGCGTATCCAAATCCTTAAGTCAATTAAATTACTTAAACCTTTTAATCATGAAATTCTTTTTCATATAGATATCTATTACCACCACCAAAAAATGATGAGGCTCTGATATATATATATATATATATATATATATATATATAATTCTACAAAAAGAATTTTTAATAAGTTGATAGGTAGAATAGTGGTAACTTATTTTTTAACTAGTGTCTCTTTTTGCAATGAAGAAAGCAATCAAGCAACCAATGTAATTCAAACTCAAGATGTTCAAGAAAAAAATAATATCTCACCACTAAGTCAAAGCTTATTAATATACTTTAAAATCAGTAAAAATTAAATACATTTCCAACATTCAATTTTGTATCAAAAACTTAAATTAAAATCAAATTAAATTAGGTAAGTTGAATCTAGCTTTCTATATTTGGTTTGATTTTTAATTTCTTACTAATTTTTCAATTTGAAATTGAAAGCAATGAATAAGTTAAAATTCTATTTGTAAGCATAATAATAAGCTCTTGAAAGGAAAATAAATAAACGTTCAAGATTTTTTAGTTGTAGAATTTATTTGGGCAATTAATTGTATATTATTTTTTAGAGGTACTTTTAAATTCTATAGAAAAGCCTTTAATTTTAAAAAATTATTAAATTCAATAAATAGAAATTTGAAATACCTAATATACGCTTCAGATGTCCATAATTCCAATACAAAAGACACTTTTATTAAAAATTAAATCTAAAAAATAAAACAAATTACAATTAAAATTATCCTAATTTTTTCTCCCTTTCATAATCATCATCATCATCGTTAATAAGGAAGCATTTTTTCCTTGAATTTAGTAGATAAATTAACCATTATCTAGATCATTTATACCACCCATCATTCTTTCTTAAAGAAAATATTTTTTAAATATGCATTACTATAAGCTAAAGAGAGATAATGTTTTTCCTCTCTTCTCTAGCAATCATTATGAGTTTATTCTATTATTTTATTTTAATTATTGATTTGATTATTAGAATTTTTGTAATAAAATTCCTCATTCCATTTTAGGTAGTTATCATATTTATTGTTGGTTGTCATTTATGAGAAAAAAATCAAATCATTTCTACTCAATCATATCTAGATCAAATACACACTAATCAAAATTTCTAATATATCTCATAACAAAAATTAGAATCAAAATTATAGCCATAATTTTCCTTTATTGGAAATTGTTATCGACTCTTATAGTTATTAAAAGTACAAGGCACGTAAAGTTCTAATCTCAGTACCTTAAAGTCATAAAGGTATATGATCGTTATTAAGTGAGGGCTTGAGCAATAAGACATGTGCCTTAAATATGGAACCAAGGTGCAAAAAGGTACACTTTTGTAAGATTTTGGTACTATCCTTTTGTTTTAAAAAAATAAACTTAAATCATTGATTTTTTTAACAAAAATATGGTATACCATTGGTTTGACCATACCCAACATAAGTAAAACATACTTGACTTAAGGAAACATTAGGACTTTTTATCATTCATTCAAAATAATTTGTTAATTCTCTTAACTCAAGCAACCAATCTTTTTAACTGAATCAAGCAATTCTTTCAACTTAATCAACCGATGCTCTTCAAGTTTATTGAATTTCTAAGCTATTTTCATCTCCTTTTTTTAAAAAACATTTGTGTATTCATTCTTTATTTTTTGTTCTTTTTTCTTTTATATCCTTCTTCTTTTCATAATATCTTACTTTAAGTTGTTATAATACTAAATTTTCTAATGAATAGTTAATTTCATCTCATCTTTTCACATTTTCTAATGAATAATACGAGAAGGATAAAATTATAATTTTATAATAAATAGTTAATTTCATATAACTCTTTCATATTTTCTTTCTATTTTGGAAGGATTGTTAATAAAGAAAAATAAAGTTATTTCTTTTCTCTCCTCCTTTTTTAATATCTTCCCAAACTATCGAAAATGACTTTCCTCCTTTATTTTCTCTCAATATTTTTTCCTTTCTTTTTTTATTTTCCAGATAAAGGGTTAAAGAAAATGATATGAAGTAAAAAGAAGCTTTAAAATTATTGATGAAAGGTAGGGTGTTAGCTATATCAACCTTAGCATATTGTAGGATATTATTTGAATCCTAAATTCTTTTATTCAAATTCTAAGGTTCTCAAGGTGAAGAGTTTATAAGTGATTTATATAAGGCTATTGAAAGATTAGTCCCAATCATGATGACCATGATAAAATATATTATCAACTTAATTTATATCAAAATGTAGAAAGGTTATTTGGATTGGACTTTACTATTAGACATAACATGATTAAATCATTAGGTACTTGTATTTTTCCTATACAACAAAAATTCATTACAGTTTTGAAGCAACATTACATATAATTAAAGGTATGTTTTAATCATATAATTTTATATTATTAATAGCTAAATGGTTGAAATCTTATAGTTTAATAACTTTAAATTTACAAAAGTTCATTATCAAAGTGTTTAGCCTTACCTTTAATGCATATGGTTATAAGCACAATTGGAGCATATTTAAGCATGTAATAATAAAATTACTAATTTACTTTTTTAACCTTTTGTGTAAATATAAAATTATGTTAATGTATTAACTATTATATGTTCATAGTAAGAAATAAAATAGACTTATTTAATAATAGTTAAATAATTTAGCGTTTGTGAGATATAATTGAGCTTTAAAGCATCGATATAATACATGTAATCACATTAACCTCATTTCCTTAAGTGATGTAAATGATAATGATGAGTGGTTAATGGGCCCAAAAGATGAATAAGAAGCTAAGAATGACTTTGTATTTAATGATGATTATTTCATATGGGGTATTATAGTTAAAGCCAATGAAGCACTTGATAAGGCATATTATACTAGGTGTCGCACCCTAAATTTGAGCCTCTCGGATTGATTGGGATGAGTCGGGCTATTTCTTCATTGCTTTGCCTTTACGGGCATTCCCGGTTCATTCAGGTGCAATCCAGGGTTTGTTTAGGTTGCTTAGGGTATGTTTG